>JASAMX010004730.1:0-10615 GCA_030248175.1 Microlaimidae sp. YZB2_3 | reverse complement strand
TGTTGATTTTCTTGGTTCAGTTAGTATTGCTACCAAGGTAAATGCATCTTCGGGGGAGAGGAAGGGTTTGCCTTAGCTTTCGCTTTTATAAAGGGGGAGGCAGACGGAGACCCCCCTCAGGGGATACCTATGATTACCGTTGTGATTATCTTTGGTGAAATAGTACTGACGGCAGTGAACGCACAATTCCCGCTGGGCGATCTCCTTGGAGGAGCGAGGAGAGACTTCCCGGTGCCGCTTTCCGCCGCCCGGGGGCGGAATGGCCGGCTGAACAGAGTACTGCGGCAATTTCAGACTCCCAACGCTGGAACGCTTATCTGAAAAAACATAAATTCATTTTTATTGAAGGGAGGGAATGGGGTATCTACAACCTACACGGGTGTCTTTGAGGCATAGGCGGACACGGGGGTAGAGAGGGGTTATATAGCCCCAAAATCCCGATTACTGCCGACACCCCTCCTAAAATTTGAAGGTACCTGTACGCGTACCCCCCTAAAATTTTAGGGTTCCCAGAACTAAAAATGCCAAAAACGGGGTTTTTGAAGTATACCCCAAAAAATTTTTTTGGGAAACCTCTTCCCTCAAATTTCGGGGGTCGGGTATAGCCCCTCAAAATCCGGAAAGCTGCTCACCTATGCTTCGAGGGGTTAAACATACCATAGGTATGCATTGAGGCATAGGTGGGCTGCCCTGCCTACCGATTGATTTATCCAACTCCACAAATGGGGGGGGTGTCCCAATTTTTTTTTGTGTATCCATCCAATACCTAATTTTTGGAATTTTTGGTAATGGTACGTCGTACCCACATAATTTTAGGGCGGGGGAGGGGTGTCTGAAGGGGGATGTGGCAATTTCAAGATTTTTGGAGGCATATAACCCTAGAAATGCTTCTTGTCCAATGTCCATATATGCTTCGTGGGTTAACGTCAGCTATAAACACCATGAAGTTATACTTACTTATACCGCACCGAAAGTTACCAACCAACCCTCAACCATGTTTTAAGAATAAAAAAAGTAGGGCGCGGGGGTGGGGTTAACCTTTCCATTTTTTAGTGGATGGGGCAGGAGGCATAGATGAACAAAGGGGGGAGTAGGGTGGGGTCCACCTTCCCTAGAAAAAAAATCCAGGGGGCCCCTCCCTCCCCCCAAATTTTTGAATTTTTTACCCCTGACCCCCTTCTAGATTTTGAAATTTGACCCTCCCCTCCCCTCTCGGCAAAATTTTAAGTACTTTTTTATACTAAATATCTTTCAAAAACGTAAATTTTTAACACAAATTCATGTTTTTACACCTTTTCTATATAGGAATATCCATAGGTGAGCACGGTCGGGGAAGCTAGGGGGGGGGGGGTGGTTACCCGGGGTAAATCGAATTTTGAATTCTAGGAGGGGGGTCCCAGGGGAGTCCGGACCCCCCCTAGCTTTTTAGGGGGGTCGACCTGGAGTGCGAAATTTTGAAATCTAGAGGGGGGTCAAGTGGGGTCTGGTGTCCAAAGCAAAATAGTTTTAAACCATAATAACTTTAATAATTGTTCTTTTTATAGGATAATACTACATTTTATTGAATAAAAAGCCATATTCATGTATAAAAAGGGTGTAAAAGCATGAATATGTTTTGGTTTTTTTATATTTGAGAAAATTTTCTCTAGGGGGGTGGGGGGGGGGTGAGGGTTGGGGGGGTGAGGGGAAGTGGAGAGGGGGAGTGGAGATTTGGGTAGGGGAAGGGGGGTAGGGGTGGAGGCCCCGGAGATGTGGTGGCTAGGGGGGGGGGGGGGCCGCCCCCCGCCCCCCCCCCTTCCCCACCTATGGGATTTTGTTTCTTTGTTCAATAATGTAGTATTATCTCATGAAAAAAAAAAACTATTATTAAAGCTTTAATGGTTTAAAACTATTTTTGCTTCAGACATTGGACCCCACCTTACCCCCTTCTAGGTTTTAATTGGGTGCGCGCGGATTCTCTCCCGGCCCCCCCCCCCCAAAAGGCTGGGGGGAAGGATTCCCCCCCGAGGACCCCCCTCTAGATTTTGAAATGTCATTTACTTACCCGGGGTAAACACTCTCCTCCCCTAGGTTTTGATCGTGTTCATTTATGGTGGGAGGGGTTAAATTTTAGAAAGGTTGAGGGAAGTAGTGGTCTACTATCTAAAATCCGAACAAGAGTTAAAATCTATAACGCATATACATACTAATGTACTCATTTAAACTAACGTAAGGGTTTATTTTTTCATTAATTTAAAAATTTAAAGAAAAAAAATGTATTAAAAATGATTTTCAATTATCTTCAAATTTTAAACTTAAAAATTACACCAACTTAAGGAGGAAACGTCTATTTTAAAGGTAGCGTTTAAAATAAAAAAAAGGTGAAACCCAATCTGCCCTGTCCTCATGATTTAAGACATTTATTATATTTGATAAAAAGTGTGGTAATATTATTCTAGAGAATAAACAATTATAATGGTTTATAAAAGAACGATTAGGGAGTGGGTCTTGCCGGGGGTTGTTAAAGCCACAAATCTTAATCCTTCTTCCTCTGACCTTTTTCATTTGTATACCTTGCTTGTAAGTGAAGGAGGCGGAATGTTCGGCGGATGGATTACGGTAGCATTTCTCCATTTCCGCTACCCATTTTGGGGGCTCAAGTACACCGGAGGACGCCAGGGGGGCGCTCCCCCGCTTCCAAGAATCCTTCCGACGGAATACCAAGGAACCAGCTTCAGAAGAGCTGGTGGGGTGGTAAATCTCGATGATCTAAACAGAAATTATTTTATAATAGCGGTCTTTTCAAGCCCTATTATATAATCCCATGACATTTATAGAATATTTCTTCTACCATGTTTTTTAAATCCAAACAAACAGATAAACAATTTTTGATATAATATAAATAATGAAGAAAATTTTATACTTTTTAATCACAGGTTTAACTCACTTAGAATCTAACCTCAAAGTTTTTTTAAATCGTTTTATGTTAAAAACAAATGGTACTTTTTTATTGTTATTAGAGATGTTTCTATCCCCACATATACATTCTTCCTCCTCTGGAACTTCCTATCCTTAATTTCTACAATAACAAAAAAAAACGCAAATGAATTCCGCAAAATTATTATTTTTTTTATAAAAAAAACCAAAATTGTTTTATTCGAAAAATATCCCCAAAATATTTATGTAAAATTGATAAAATTACGTAGTTTTGATTAACCGCAACTTGAAACATTTAAGAATAATCTTTACATTCCCCTTTTTAACTATGAGCTACAGATGGGTTGTTTTTAATTTGTGTTTTTCAGAAGTCCGAGCTTCGGAGCGGAGCTCTGTTTTTAGGTCTGCTAAATGTCAATTTTTATTTTCGTTTTTAATTAAAAACATACATGGCCAAGTAAGTGAGTAAGTATATTAATAAACCAAGTAGCTATATAGGAAGTTTACTATTTTGCGTTCATTGATTTAAAATGAAAACTACAGTTACTAGTTAATGTGTAAATCTCATTAAATATTAGCTTTCCCCTCATCCTATAGAGTATATATAAAGCTGAGGGCGAGGAGCCGCTAGTTTTCCTTCATTCATAAAATCTCCTCAAAACCACGTAGTATTGTCGTTACTACAACAGAATGAGCTACAATTCGTATAAAGTGTATGTGACTGCGACTTATTTAAAATTTAAAACAGGACACTACTGACTACAAAATGAGTCACATTCACGTGTATTTTATAATGACTGCGGTTCATTTTGCTGTTGTAACCGGATGTAGAATATAGGTCTTGTTTAAATTTAGCTTAGCTAAACCAATCGTCCAGCTTGTTTCGGCGCGCTTTCTAGTATTGATCTTTTTCCTCCTTCTTTCATTCTTTATTTTAGAAAATAGTTGAAGAGAAAGAGCTATTTTTAGTTTTAATTTCGCCACGAGGGCTATCGTGATATTGTAGTCAAGATTTTTGTAAGGGATGAGGGATCAAAAATTTCACGCATTTTACCCATATTTTTTTCTAAAGTGAATATTATGTTAGCTAATGCGTTTTTTTAAAGGAAAAATAGGTAAAAAACTCCCAATCTTTAGTCAAAAACCCTTTTTGTTAACTTTTTGTTACTCAAAACACTTATTTTAACCTCAAACTCTAAGTTCAAAGGCAGTTAGAATTATTTTAAAGACTTATTATTTTTTAAAGAAGTGGCGAGGGATTAAACACCTCTTTGTAAGATTTGGGGAGGTGAATCCCCACAATTTTTACCCCGTACCATTCTATGAGGTTAACCCTTTCTTATCTCACTTTATAGCAGAGGAGGTCTTTTCCCAGTCAGAATTTGGTGGGGGGGGAGGCGTAACTCTCTTTTGTTCCGATGTACGCGGTATTTGGTCATGGTCGGTCATGTATTAAAATAATATAAGCACATAAAATAATAATACCCTTAATTTAGGAAAATAAGCCCACGGTGGACTTGGAAATTTTTGACACACAAAGTTTAAAAAAAAACACGAAGACTTATCATCAACGTCTCAACGTTACGTTTTTAAGCACTTTAATAAAAAGGAAGATGTAGTAGAAGTTATAAAAATTTTTAAGAATGTAGTATAATGTAATAGAATGTAATAAGTTCAGTTGCATACACGGACACAAAGCAACTCAGTAAAAAAAATTAATGAGCCGTATTTACGAAACTGGCATGGCCACTCCGGCGTACCCCGCAGTCGCGCGGGCACGACGGCATGGCCGCGCTGGTTTCGTAAATACCGATAAATATCGACTTGTTCATGAAGATCGACTTGTTCAAATTATTCCCCTGTCTTTAACTACTCTTTGTTCGGTCGTGGTTTAATCAAATATTGGGCTAAACTGTTCGGTGAAAAACCAAAAAAACCAAAAACAAAAAATCAAACAAACCAAATTGACAAACATACCCTCGGTTCCAACGGTTGAGCGGAGAAATGAGACGTTTCGGGTACGGACGATTTCCGTAGTTTCTGCGAAAACACAGTGGTAGAGGTAGTTGGGGTGCCGAGTTTGGCGAGAGAATGAAACCCTTTAGAAGAAGCAACCGAATGACCTGCAACAAAATAAAATCGTCGTTACTACAAAAAAATGAGCCACAATGCGTATAAAATATTTGCGACTGTTGTCACTCATTTTAGATTTCAAAAAGCATCATAAAAACTATCGTAACTCTGATTTCATCACAGTTACGTGTATTTTATGGTGGGTGGTTCCGGTTCCGAATGTTCCGGAAAACTTTGGAATTTCGGTTCCTGTTCCAGATTTTTTGAAAAATCTTAATTCCGGTTCTGGTTCCTGGGGTTTCGCAGTTTGATAGGCAGTTCCGGGTCCGGGTTCCCGATGTTCCGGGCAAATTTGGAATTCCGGTTTCGGTACCTGTTCCAGATTTTTTGGAAAATCTCAATTCCGGTTCCGGTGTTCTGCAGTTACGCCCATCACTGATGGTTTTGGCTTATTTTGCTGTAGTGGACGACGAAATATTGCAAAATAACTCCGCTCGCGCTCCTGTTCATACAGCGCCTGTCCCAAGCCAGGATAAAGGAGGAGGGTTACATAAGAACTTATCGCAGTTTCTCTGTAAAATTTTCTACGCGGGATGCCTGCAGCCAGCATTATCTACACAGATGATGTCGTCGTTAAATGGCTACAAAAAAACCGTGACGAAAGTCCCTGCATTATTATTTGCTCACAAGTCTTTCGAAGTTCTGCCGCTCCTAATAAAGGATTGGGGGAACTTAGATCCTGGAGTCCTTAGATCCTTGGCAGATGGCGTCAAAATTAAACAGCCTAAGCCTAAATCTAAGCCTAAGCCTAGAAATCGGTCGGCGTACTTTCCAGTTTGCTTCGAAATGACGCCACTCAAAGGACTCCAGGATCTAAGTTGCCGTTACCAAATGAAGATCGTGGATCTGAAGGTTAAAATGGAACCATTTCCTAGCAGAAAAAGGAACAGGGAAATCGGACTTATCTGAAGCAAGAATCTCTGCCACAGGAGCAAACAAAAGAAATGTTATAAAATAATAAGTTATATAGGGGGTCATAGGTGGGCAGAGGGGGGGGGGTGGGGTTGGGGGGAGGAGGGTTATTCCCCCCAAAAAAATCCAGATTACAGGCGACCCCCCCCCTAAAATTTAAGGGTACCCCGGACACCCCCTTAAATTTCGGGAGTCAGATAGGATACCCCCCAAATTCCGGGAGGTTGTCCACCTATGAGGGGGGGTGGGGTTCACGTGGAATTTATTTCGAGTCTGACAGCGAAATCGCCCACCCTCCTAAAATTTATATTACATGTCTCACGACAACAACACCCACAGGCATTAATGAGTAACCTCCCTGGATTTTAGGGCGGGATATATTCGACCTCCAAATGGGGAGTGGGTGTCCCTAAAAAGTTTTGGCCGATACTCCAAATACCTCACTTTTAGCGTTTTTAATACTCGTACCCCAAAATTTTAGCGGGTGTCGCTAGTTTTAAGATTTTTTTTGGGGGGGGGGGGAGAGGTATAATTTCCTGCTAACCTATGCTCCCCGTAACCGCTCTTAATTTTTAATTTCCGAATTTCCTTTTCCCACTTACCGAATATTTTCTTCACGGATGCAAAGTGGTGGAAGGATCTACCGGGGCCGGTGGGGGCGACAGACCATAGGTAAGCAGGGGGGCTTTAGGTAGGGGGTTATACCACCCCCAATAAAAAATCCCGATTACTGCCGATTGCACCCCCACCCCCTAAAATTTTAAGGGTCCCACTACTAAAACCGCTAATAATAGAGTATTTTGAGGTATACCCCAAAATTTTTTTTGGAACACCACCCCCCGAAGTTTGGGGGCGGGTGTACACGTGTACCTCTCCCCAAAAAAAATTCGGGAGGCTGCTTGTGAAGTTTCGGTAATTACAAATCGCCATCGCCTGGTGGTTTCATTCCCCTATGTTTAGTCGTTCAAAATTTGCCACCCTTTTTCTACCCCACTTACCGAATATTTTCCCCACGGATGCGAAGCGGTGGAAAGGTCTGCCGGGGCCGGTGGGGGCGGGCGGCTGTTGGGACAAGGGTCGGCTGGCGGGTGGCGGCGGGGGCAACAGGGCCGTGGATTCACCGGCTACCACCGACTTTTCCGAAATGGAATCCGAGCTCTTACCGCTCACCGGCAGTTCCACTGGCTAAACACAGAAATAAATCATAATCAATTTTTTAGCGTTTTTAGTACTGTGACCCCACAAATTTTAGGGGGGGGGGGTGTCGGTAGTAATCGGGATTTCGGGAGGAATGGGGGTACAACCATACAGGGACGAGGGACGTACCCAGAGTTTCATGTGGGGGGGGGGCTGATGGTAGTACAAAAAAAATTTCGGGAGGGGAGGGGGGGGCTCCGCCCCCCCCCGAAATTTTTTTTTGGGGGGGGGGGTTAATTTTTGAAAACGTTAAAAAAGCATGGATAAACGTAGATAAAGCTGTATAATAAAATGTTTATGGTCTAATAACCTATTATCTAATGTTTTTAGCGGTAAAAACATGTTTTCTCAGTTAAAAATTACATTAGCCCACATTGGCTGAGCCTGGATTTCACAAAAAATGAATTTAGAGACCTTTCAAACCCCCTGGCTATATCCACATTGTAAACCAAAGCACATGAGCAGCATCTCGACTAGATCTCGACTCTATGTTTTTTAGGGTATTTACCTACCTATATGAAAAAAGCCGAGCCAATGCTATAAGGCAGCTGGAAAATTTAGGAGGGGGAGGTACATAAAGCAACAAATATGATTGTTTGTTTTGCTTTCTGTGTAGCACTTATTACTTATAGCGGAAAACTTTTTTGGTTTTTGGGGGTTAATTGGGGTACTAAAATTATTTATACTAAATTATTCGAGCAATTAACGAGGCTCTGAAGAAAATCTCTAGAAAATTTTGAATTTTTAGCCTCTCAAAACCCCCAAATTTTACTATCTGGCGACCGTTTCGGGGTGGGGGGCGGCCGCTCCACCCCCCCCTCGCCCAACCACAATCCTTATTTTTCCCCCTGTCCGACCGTTTCGGGGGAAGGGGGGGGGCGGCCGCCCCAACGCCCCCCTCTGGTTACGTCCCTGCAACCATACATGGGCAAGTTGGTCCGGAGTGGGGGGGGGTTAAAGTTAAACCCCAAATTAGGGGGGAGGGGTTAAAATCCGAGAAACGCAAAATCCCATATCGTTTTTTTCTGGAGTGCAATTTACCCATATAGTTTTTCGATTTTGAAGGAAAAATAGGTAAAAAACGTTAATTGTAGGTCAAAAACCCCTTTTTATTGCGTTTTTGAGCTTTTTATTGCTTAAAACATTCATTTTAATCTTAAAACTTAAGTTTGGAGGAAGTTAGAAGTCAATTTTAAAGATTAAAAACTGCAAAAATTTCGCGATTATGGATGGCGACATAATAGGTCGAAAATGGCGCCATATTTTTAAGGTGTTTTTTATTTTTGGGCGGGGGAGGGGGAGAGGAATTTCCAGACCGTGCAAGGTCTAAAGTTCAAAAAAAAGAACTTACCACAAATACATCATCTTCAAGATCCTCTGCATCGAGATTGGACTCCGCTGAACCTGGAATATTAAAATAAAACATTTCCTCGTTACTATGGCAACATGATTCAGAACAGAATAGTCCTAAAATACTTTTAAGGCTGTTTCATACTTATGAAAAAACGTCCTTTGGACAAATACAGCGTCAAAACGTCCTTTGGATTTGTCCTTTGTCCCAAGGATAAATTTCAAACAGTATTCATACTTCGTCCAAAGGACTTTTTGGCTTGTCCAAAGGATGTTTTGGCTTTTCTGATATTGTCCTTTGAACTTTGTCGAAAGGACGTTTTGTCATAAGTATGAACCAGCCTTACAATTGTGACTCTTTATTACATAAACGTTAAGATTCTGAGTCGGTAACGCTACATTAGGTTGACGGAGATTAGGTAGACAGCGATTAGGCAGACGACATTAGGTAGACGGCATTTGTTTGTTTTGTTTTTGTTAATGCGGGCCGGCTACAAAATTTAAGCCCTGTCTTACCGTCCAAAAAACCTAGAAAATCAACACCGTTCTTTGGTTAATGTGATGATATTGAGTTTAATTGAACTATGATACATAACTGACCAGAAGAACATTTGATTACTATAATTTTTTGGCTAAAAGCCCCACCCACATCGCGGGAAAGAAAATTATAATTTAAATAATAACAACGTGCATTTTTTACACAAAAAAAGAATTATTATAAAAATATAGATGGACATTCACATTTAGTTTAAAGAAAATTATAATTTAAATATTAGCAAGGTGTTTAAATATTAAATATTAACAAGGATATTAACACATTTAAAACTAGAAATATATAACATACGAAACATAAAAACGAGTTTGAAAATATTTAAATATAAAGCAGTATTAATATTTTATATGCCAAAAAAGTTTATATAAAATATGTTATAGAAGAAGAAAATAAAAAAATTAAAGCTAAATAAAAATCATCCATTATAACTTTATTCGGATATTTTGTCCGATGGTTTATCTTTGATTATTGTGCAGGGTCTTTAAATCGTATTATTGTATTAATGTATGGACGGAAACCGATTGAGCAGATTATTTAAAGAAAAAAAGTTTGACTCTTTCTCGCATTTTGCAGCAAAACCAACTGAAATAATCATTTAAATGCAATTTATTATTGTTGCACTAACATAATGGTCAAAATTTTAAATTAAAACTCTTCTACAATGCTTAATATAAGTTACAATTTATATATTCCTATTTTACCTTTTACATATTATGAAATGCCCGTCTATTTAATCTCCGTCTACCTAATCGTTGTGTTTTTTCCCGTCTATCTAATGTCGTCTACCTAATTTCACCCAACCTCTGAATCACGTTGATTTTATAATCATTGGGATTTTTTATGTCTTAGTAAACCGATTTTCGACATCAAGCAGTAAAGAATAAGAAAACTTGTATGGATTGGTTAAAAAAGATAAGTTTTGGCGCCGGTTGCAATGGATTCATAAGGAAGCTAATTAATGTATAGATTTTATCGAGATTATCTTATCACTAATGGGTAAAAATCCATTAAAAAAAATCAGCACCCGCGGACTTCTGTTCTCAAAATACTCATCTACGAAAACTGATTGCAAGAAATTGACATCCGAGCACATTTCTGATATTAGTACAACTATAAGTATTATAAAAAATGCAGATCAATTAAATGTTTATGCCTAGTATTATTAATTATTCATTGATAATTTAAAATATTACTCCTGTCTACATTATTTTTGTACAAAATAATTTATAGTGATGTTACTTTTGCTAGCTTTAGGGGTGCTGGTTGGGGTCCACCTTCAAAAAAAAACCACTCCTCCACTCCTGCTTTTTTGAATTTTAAGACTCTGCCACTTCCCCTCCTCCCTCAAAGTCAAAATTTGGCAAAGCCAACATTATAGATGAGTATGGTTCCAGTCATACATGGGCAAATGGCCCGGAGTGGAGGGGGGGAGTTAAACCCCAAATTAGGGGGAGGGGTTAAAATCCGAGAAACGCAAAATACCCTTATCGTTTTTTTTTCTGGAGTGCATTTTACCCAATGGGTAAAATCGTTTTTCGATTTTGAAGGAAAAAT
>JASAMX010004729.1:5000-24888 GCA_030248175.1 Microlaimidae sp. YZB2_3 | reverse complement strand
AAAAATTGGTTGTTACAATGAAAAAAATAAAAGTATATTTGTAACTGCCAGACACTTGGTAATACGAAAAAAATAATATTAGTTTGATCAAGAATATATAACACAAGAGAATGTCCGACTGTACACTAAATTTTTGACCAAAATTTTGCGAGAAAAGTCGCACTTTTGAATTCGTGTGCGACTTTTCTCGCAAAAATCCGCCATTTTCTGCTAGTTTTTCCGCGCTGCAATTTTTAACACAGTGTTAGTTTTCTCGCAGTGGGGACTGCGACTTCTTTCGCATTCTATGCTGCTTTATTTGCACTGCGATTATTTTCGCACTGCGAGCCTGGCCGCGCAACAAAAAAAATACAGACGCTGGTAGTCATTTTCAAAGGAGTAAAACACTTCAAAACTTGTTTTATTTAATTTTAAAACGTTCGAAAGTGATTTTATTTTATTAAAACTAAAAAGTTTTAACATCTTAAGGTAAAAAAACGACTTTTACTCATTTAAACACAAAATTTTCGCTTCGCTTTTTTTTTATTTTTTTTGTTGTGCGGCCAGGCTCGCAGTGCGAAAATAATCGCAGTGCACATAAAGCAGCATAGAGTGCGAAAGAAGTCGCAGTCCCCACTGCGAAAAAACTAACACTGTGTAAAAAATCGCAGCGCGGGAAAACTTGCAGAAAATGGCGGATTTTTGCGAGAAAAGTCGCACACAAATTCGAAAGTGCGACTTTTCTCGCAAAATTTTGGTCAAAAATTTAGTGTACAGTCGGACATTCTCTTGTGTTATATATTCTTGGTTTGATTAAAGGCTTAACAAAAAAAATTTGTTAATAACATAAATTGTACATGCGAAAATAGGGCAATTTTTGGGTATAAATCGGCTTATAACTCCTAATGAAAAGCTCAAATCTTTTAAATAGCCACAAAAACCAAGTCTACGGGTCCGATTTAGGGTATGAAGATGTTTTATAAATGTATTTTACTTTAGGGTCGGTCATATCAAATTTTGGGACGCGTATGGGAATCCTACCTTTTACTTTTCGATCAATCAAATTGATAATTGGTACACGTATGGGACTTGTACCAAAAGTGACACGCAATGACGAAAACTGCATTGCACGAATGTTTTAAGTGAAATGTAGTGACGCTAGTATATATAAAAACAAAATTAAATTACTTTTTTGAGAAAGTAAATAAAACAGTAGAATTAAACTATGCATAGACTATGCTTTGCTTAGTATAATATTAATTCTGTTCTCTGATTATTAAATAAAAATAAATAAATAAATAAAAAATTTTACTTACCTTTTGAATTTGATCGACTTTCATATCTTCTAGAGATGGATAAAGCGACATGGTTTTGTTTCAATTTAATTATTTTTATATTTAAAACAATATGTAATCAAAGCAAAGACACCGAAAAAAGAATTTTAAAAAATTGATGGAGCTTATATTAATCTTGAATCTGATTCCAGAATCCAGATCCAGTTTATGACTTCCATGAATCATCAATAGAACACTAATATTTAGACTGGACATTTTTTGTAAGCCAAAGAATTCGTTTTCGTACCGATATCGACGTCGTGGCCGAAATTCACAAAGAGAGATAATCCTCGGGCTAGCTCGGTGTCAGTTGATCCGGACAAATTACAGTAGGTTTCCGTATACCTGGGGCTAAGTAAAAAAAAAAATTTCATTAAACGATAAAAAAAGATATTAAAAAAACAAAATTTAGAGGAATTATTTGTATAAAAAACGATAAACATTTAAATCTCTATTAAATAATTGCGATTTGTGTAAAAATTGGCAGAACAAAATATTGTAAATATAATTCATTGTTTAAGTTAAATTGTAAATATAAGTTAAACAATGAATTTTTCAAACAAAAAAAATAAAATTAGCTGGAAAACCTACTGTAATTTGTCCGGATTAACTAACACCAAGTTAGCCCCTTAATCGACCGTGGTTAATCATGGGGTTAGCAGCGGATTAACTAACACCGAGCTAGCCCGAGTATTATCCCTCTTTGTGAATTCCGGCCGTGGTCTCCGGAAAAAATACATTCCGCATAATTTCTTCGGAAAAATCTCTTCCATAATAATAACTTTTGCAAAAATACATTCCAGTAAAATATCTTCGGATAAAATAAGTTTTTGCCCTGCGTGATGAACTCAGAGCTGGAACTTGAAGCCAACAATAGGGAATCTGGAATCGTAGGTTGGAAGCTTGGAGCCGAGGTAAAATCGCTAAAACTTAACTAAGCCTAAGCATAGCTTAAATCTAACCATATTTTTCTTAAAGGCTTTCTTAAAGGCTCACCTCAGAATTTTTTAGCTTTAAAATGACATATAGTATTCGTGATCACGTCATATACGTTTTGCTCCGTGGGATAGGTTGTCGGAGGAGCAGCGGCAAAACAGGGCTTCAAAATGAAGGTGCGAATATTGCTAAAAGAATGCCGCGCGGGCGGGTTATTAGAAAGGCGGGAGCGCGTTATTAGACATAAATGCGGGCGTCCCTTTATGCGCGCGGTGTCTTTTGATGCGCACAGGATTCTTTCCGTTTAGAACAATGGATTTTGACCAAGGTGCTCCAATTCCCATTGCTCGTGGCTCCAAGTTCCTAAAAATTTTTGATGGCTTCAAGTTCCCTGCTGGCTAGAAAGACCTCTTACGTGGAAGATATTATGCTGAAATGTATTTTATCCGCTCTGCTGACACTGAACCAACTGGATAAATAAACAGACGAGTTAGACGCGCAGAGAAGTTGAAATCAACAAATCATATAATTTAAATCATTACTTACTAATTAACTATTGATATAGCAAATTAGAATTAAAAAAAACACAATATTTGATAAAAACACATAATACAATTTAGCTTTATTTTTAGGTTTTTCTTTGGCTTAGGAAAAATAAATTTAATTAAAACTAAGTGTAAATTAGTTTTTTAAGCTTTTTACACTGAGTATAGTTTTTTTACTTTGAGTCTTTAAAACGATATTTTAAATTTATTCATAATCAAATAATCATACTTAAACGAAACAATGACTAAGTTCTTTAACAAATTTATTAGTGTATTCAATCAAAAAACAATTTTTTCACCTTGTTTTTTAAAAACATTATATGTAACAATCGTAGAAGTTTAGATTCTGATTGCAAGACAAATTTTCGGGTGCCCTAAAACGGGATAGCTTTACTGCTACGAAAAAAACTAATATAGTGCAGCGAACATTGTACATAGAAAACTTCACGGAATCAGAAAGTCGGAAAAAAACGTTATAGTAGATCAGAAATTCGAAAAAAAAGATTAAAAAAAATACCGCACCTAAAAAACTACGTAAATTTTATTTAAGTTAATAATTTTAGCTTAAATAAACTGGAAGATTATACACGTAGAGATCTTTGATAATTTCAAGTTGATTTGTGTGATTTTTAACAATTTCAAACCAATTCTCAGAGACAAAAAATCGTGTTTCTAAAATCAAAGAAAAATCTTTTTATGAAAATATAAAATAAAAATATTCATGTGATTAAAAAAACAACCATCGAAAAATTACCTTGCTAATGCTACCTCATTGAGATAATCGTTTTTATGGTTACTTGCAAAATTTGGTTCAAAACATAAACAAAAACACATACACGCAACATTACGTCAATATAAACATTAAAAGAAGCGTATTAAAACTTTTATTCTTGTTCAAAAATTAGCAACGCTAATTCTGCTAAATTTTTGTTTTGACAAATTTTTTTACCTCGGCCCGGCAAATCCTAATTTTCCTACACCGGCTTCAGTCATCGTAGGAGCAAAAAACTTGTCCGGTCCGGTCGATCCTTAGCTATACTGTACTGATACCTAATCAAAATTATGGTTTGGCATAGGTAAAACATAAAAAAGTGCAGAGGGAATTAGGGGTACGTAAGATATTTTTGCCACAAAACCCAAAGAACTTACAATCATTTTGCTGTGTACAAAATAATGCAAAGTTAAGGCTAAAGATACCTCAAATAATGCAAAGCTAGGATTAAACAACAAGTTTTGGCTTTGGCTCATACATGGGCACGGGGGGGTTAGGGGAGTTAACCCCCCCCCCCAAATTCTGAGAAGGGGATATAACCCCGCCACTCAGAAGTGGGGGAGGGGGAAGAAAAGGTTAACCCCCCCTCCCCCAATTTTAGAAATATGAAGAAAAAAATGTCTTTAAAATGACTTCTAACTGCCTTCAAAATGAAGGTGTGGGGTTTAAGTGGGAGTTTTAAGTCAATAAAGACTAGAAATATAGAAAAGGGGTTTTTGGCCTTTTTTTGGTTTTTTTCTTCTTTTTTTTCCTATTTTGTTTAAAATATAGTGAGTAAGGGTAACAGGAAAAAAAAAGTTTTGTTGTTTTGGTTTTTTGTGTTTTTCCCCCCCTCCTTTTGGGGTTGGGCCCCCCCACTCCGGACCAACTTGCCCATGTATATGCTTTGGCTGTATATTGATTGACATGTCAAGACGATAATTACCATTAAACACAAAGAAAAAAGTTGTATAAAAGAAGATCGTTTTCAGAAAAATTATTATCGCTACTCTCTTAGCTCATTTGGTAGTTGGCTATTACCAAATTATTTGGTAACTTCATGTTACCAAATATTTAGTAATGGTTTACCAAATAATTAGTAGTGTGTACCAAGTAAACGGTAAAGTGTGAAAAATATACCAAATAATTAGTAGACTATGGTGTACCAAATAATTCGTTAAAGTTACGAAAATTTTGTAGTTACTACCAAAAAATAATTATTTGATATTATTGATTTTAACGCGTCAGTTTACTATACTAACTGTTCACGAAACAAAGTCTCATTCTCTGAGAAAAAATTTTTTAAGCTGCCTTCTATACTACAAAATATAAATTGCAAAAACAAACCCAAAAATGTTTCGGTCAAACGTGAAAAACTTAAATTTTGAAGAAAAGGACATGGAAAATATATTTAACTCAAATGGTTTCGTCGCTTTGCTGTCACTCGTCTGCTACCCATTCTTCAATGATGCTATTTTATTTTGTACCAAATTGCTGAAGAAGTCTGGTTTCTGATGTTCGTTTTAGTGTAAAAATTATTTTTGGACAACTACAACCGGTAAGACAGATATAAAATTTGTGTTATATAAAATCAACGAGTTCTGAATGCAACTTTTTGCAAACTAAATATATTCGAGATATTTTTTGAAATATAAGTATTTAAAAATAAAATCATGTTGTTGTTACGTCTGTCTTTGATTAATTTATTCGATGTAAATTTCTTAAATGTCAAAAATTATTTTTGTCAAAAAATAGAAGAAATTGAAAAATTTTAATTTTTCGATTTTTTAATTTAAATGTTATCGATACTTTCAATTGTGTATTAATCGATAAAATTAAATTTTTAAGCTAAAGAGATTTTAAACCTAACAAGACAGCCGAATTTATTTTAATGTATTACCATACCAAAAATGAAGCAAATTTATAGTTTTAAATATAATAATTTTTGCTTTAAATGAGTGCGGCGGTATTAATGCTCAATTAAAACAATTAAACGCCTTGAAATAATTTGTCTTAGACTAATTTAATAGTAATTTAATTTTCCTTTGCTCATATGGTTGAAGTAAATTTGACTGGCTTTATAAAATTGTATGGGGATATGAGAGGACCAATAAAAATGTGTTTGTATGACGCATAAAAAACGAATTGCAAATTAGAATTATTTTTAAATCCCACCTTTTCAGAAAATACAAAAATTGTCAACCAATTTTCTATTCGCCAAAACTTTTTAGATTTGAACAAAAAAGCTTTTTAAACAATATTAAATAGCGATAAAGTTATCATTTTGTTGTTAATTGGCCAAAAAATTCCTATATTTTACTTTGGGCATTTTTGCTGGACACTTTATAAACACAGTTTTTGGGATTCGATGCTAGGCTAACTGACGAATTGTTCAAAAAAAATATGACTGTTGGCAGCATAACCACGTTTAAAAAAATCAGTAAAAGTAATTTTATGGGAAAAAATCTTTTGGATTTAATAAAAACTATAGTTTGTTTTAAAATAATAGTTGTGAAGTGTTAATTTTTTTAAAGGTGCGGTACCGAGTCAAACTTTTTGTCTTCGATGTTGATTTTTTTTTGTAAAAAACTTTACCTCGCCCCCAATTGCTGACAAAAATTTTTTCATCAAAATATTTCCAGTGGTTCAGGAAATATGACCCCCCAAAAATGTCGTTTTTCGACAATTCTGTACTTGAAAGATTCCTAAATGGGTATAATGAAATTTTAATTACAAAATATGCACTTAAAGAAAGCGGCTACTTTTTACTTTAATTTGATACCTTGATCGTTAAAATTGGTGCAGTATTTGTCGACATATTGCATTTCCTGAACAAAAACCCGCGATTTTTTCGTTAAAAACACCAAACGACCGCAGTAATTTGATAAAGTTTGTTCAACATTTTTGCCTACACTTTGTACAAAAAATCGCTGGTTTTGCGAAAAAAAAGCTAAAATTTGCGATATTTTAAGCACTTTTATGCGACGATTTTATTAAATCATAACTTTTTATTTTATCTGGCATTTAAACTTAAAATAAGACAAATATGTATTTTGTTTTGCAGAAAAAAGCTTCTTGTATTGTGTGCATTCGATGACACATTTCCACACAAATATTAAGTTTGATAAACTATTAGACTATCATCCTCTTAAATATCACTAAAATGGGTCAACTAATGTTTATTAATCTTATTTTGTTTTCTAATTAGAAAAAAAATTTTCTGAATTGTCTCGCGCTTTATATATAGTCCCAATAAAAATATTTGGGAAAATATAAACTTTTGAGACAAATTTATCCTGTTGATTTGTTGTAATTTCTACTAACTCACTTGGTAATCAAAAATCAGTTTACCAAAAATTTAGTTAATGCATTACCAACTATTTTGTAAAAAAAAATTTAGCAACCAAACTTTTGGTAGGCACTAAGTAAATACCAAGAACTTGGTATAAACTACCAATTTCTTGGTATTTGTTACCAAACATATAGTTATTTGTTCATTTTGCCACAGAAAGTACCAAAAAGTTGGTAAATACCAGGAAAGTGTTTTTCACGCTATTACACATTTTTTCCCTATATTTATTCTTTTTCAACATACTGTAAATAAAAATTATACACATGGACTTTTTCTGGCGAATCATAATGAATTCCTGCAATGTATAGATTTTTCTTATATATTGATTTTCAGGATAATAATAGCAAAAAACAGTTTATAAAATACAACTGCAGAAATAACCGTAGGATATATATACATATATTTTCAATATCAGTTTATTTGATTCCAATTTAAGCAAAATACTTAGGTTTTTAAATAATTTGCCTTTTTTAAACAATATTCACAATATAAAGCCCATATAACTTTAAAAAATTAAGGTTTTTATTTGCAAGCAAAACTGAGATATGGTTGTTCTTTTTAAATTATTGTAAAAATTTATTTAAAATCTAAGTTTATATAAACAAAATTAAAATTTAAGCAGTGTCATAGCAATCAAAACTCTAAATTTACAGTAACAATTAATGGAGTTTAATACTATTATTATTATTTAGGCCACTGAAATTTCAGTGAAAGAAGCTTTTACAGCCTTAAATGGTAGAAGACAGCACTCGTTGAATTTTTATCGTGGTCAGGACACGGACAAAAGACCATTTTAAACCGGCACAGCTGAACCTACCTGATACTTATGTATATGTTGGTGTATTAGTGATGTTCCTACCCTCACGACCAGGTTTTGGAACCTCGGCCGTTTGGAGCGAAGGGAGCTGCGGAGCTCCGCCACAAAAATGAGCGAATTTAGGCTTATTTAAATATTGAAATTTTTTAATTTAGTTTATTTGCTTTTTTAAGACTTTTTTTATCGTTTTTAAAAATTTAGTTAAAAAAAGTTGACAAATAATCCTTAATTTATCTATTCATTATTCATAACATTAGTTCAAAAATGAGGGAACATCACTAATATGTGTCATTGAAGTGACTTTGAAAATAAAAGAAGGAATGATCTTGCTGAAATTTAATTAGTGGAACCGACTTTGGACTATTTTTCCATGGCCTTGGATTATTTACCTGGGATTATTTTTTTTCCTGTATCAATTTAATACAATGAGCTTAGTATACTATGCAACATTTTTAAGAGTTTTAAACAATGTGCTGACATCGTACTTATGAATGAATTATATCTGGCTGACCTCTTAAGTTTGCATCGCAGAGATGATTGGTCCATTTAAAAATGTGCGGTTATGTAAAAAAAAACGAATTAAAACAAATATTTTTTTAAGTTTCCCCTTTTTAAAAAATATACAAAAATTAGTCAACTTTATTCTTTCATAACTTTAATAACTTTAAGACCTTGATTTGCTGAGTCGCAATTTGTCCCCGTCAATACAATTTGCTATTGTTTTTTTAACGAAAATATTGATCTTATACTTTTTACTAAATAATAGTAAAATGTGATATTATTCTTTAAAATTAACCTTTTTGTTGAAAATCTTAAAATAATTGTAATGTTAACAAATCAATTCAATACTAAAAATCATCGAAGTTAGCTAGGTTTTATTTGCCTATAGTCAGTCGTTTAGTGAACCGACCCTTGTATTTAAACGGTATTTTAGATTAAAAAATTTAAAATCAATTTTTAAACAAATTTATATAAACTTTGTTTTGCTTTTATTCAAACTTACTACCCTTTAAACTAAAATAAAATTTTAAGAAAATTAAAACTATTAATATAAACTAAATTAAAATTTAATCTATTTAATTTTAATTTTTAAGTCTTACCAAAATAGAGATTTTTTAAAAAACACTCATTTTTGAAAAACACTCATGACCTATTTGAATATGTTGCTTGCAAATTTTTGCAGAATGAGCTTGATTTGGTGAGTCGTAATTTGTCACCGTCAACGCAATTTGCTATTGTTTTTTTTATTTTTTACGAAAAAATTGATCTTATACTATTTACTAAAAAATAGTAAAATGTGATATATTTTTATTTATTCTTAAACCCATTTTTGTGTAAAATTTTATGTCTGTTGAATAAATAATTATATTATAATAAATTAAATTGAAGTTTTATGTGCTATATATAAACGCATTATAAAAGTCGTCAATTCATCACTTTAAAAAGAAATGTAATAATTAAATGACAATTTTACGTGGAATTTCACTATATTCTTTTTTTAAATTATTTCAATAAAAAATGGGACTAAAACCTTACAATACCGCTTAAGAATCAAATTAATAGTACTTAAAACTCCATGTAATGCACTTAAAATAAACAATTACAATTGAAAATATAAAAAATTGTACAAGTAACGAATTTTTCGGTAGACAAAAAAGTAACCAAATTTTTGGTAAACAGAAAATGGTACAAATCAGAAATCTACCAAATTTTTGGTAAATATGCAGAATTCGTAACTTTTACCAAATACTTGGTAACGGTTACCAAATATTTTTTGAGTTGAGAATTTACCAAATAATTCGTAAATTTTTACCAAATATTTGGTAAAAACCTACCAAATGAAATGAGAGAATACGAGATGTATCCGAAATATGGCGCCTACCAAGGTAGGTTTTTGTATGTTTGTTATAAATGTTTTATTGGTTTTGTATATTTATGTTTTGAGATACCAGTGGTCTTACTGAAGAATGGCAGCACTGGTGGCGTCTAAGACATTTTGCCCGAAACGCCAAAAGAAAGAGAGTGGATATGGGGTTTGGGAGCTGAGACCGGATTTGTTAATATCCTCTCCGCATCACTTACCTTATCTACTCTATGTGTAGCTTACGTGCAGCTCAATAGAACAATGGTTGCTGCAGTTTTGAAATCAGCAAACAGCGTTTTAACCACAACAGTTAGCACATTATTAGGTTTATAATGTTTTTGTAACTATTTTTTTTTTATTTTAACAACCGTCAAACATCAGCTTTATCAACAAAGTACATCAACTGTACCAGCTTATATAATCTCAGGCAGTTTGTATAAATTTCAAACAGGGTGTAATTAATTTCATTTTGATTGGTTTATACAACAGTTCTGTGGATTATTGGGATGTGAATATTGACTAATCAATGCACCTACTCTCTTAATTTTATTTGCGAAATTTGCTGTGCAAAGAAGTTCGAATTTCTCATATTTGCAAACAAAGTAGTGGCCATCACAGACGAGTTTGTAAAATTATTAATTAGTTCAAATTAATTTGTAATTTTTACAAAGTATTGACAGACTTTTTACTTGGAATGGTTTTGCGGCCATTTTGATTTATTTTCAATCGCGTGACTTGTTGAACACGCTGAAATGTCCAGTGTTTGCCTGTGATAATTGAAAATAACGATCAATATAAAATTATTGCGATAATATTTGATATTTTCATGAATATCCGGGTTTTTTTTTCACGTTATAAACGCTGACAGGCTATCTGTAAAAAATATGACTGTTTAAACTTCCGAAGAAGCCACGTTAAAAGGAATAACTTGGAACAAAAACTCAGAACTCAGCCCACCAAAATGACAAAACAGCTTATTATGAAGAGAACCAACCGGAACGTCGACTTATGAAGAGAATTCACCTGAAAATTTGTTAGGTATTGGATTGGTGTTTAAAGTCAATAATTACTAGTTTAAGGAAAATAAAAGCTGTTAACTAATAATTGCAACGAAAAAATTACAAATCTTAGCAAAAACTTCAGTTAAAAAATTTCTATTTCAATTTAAAAATTCGATTCTTAAATAAACAATAAGATATACGTTTTAATTATTTCAGCTTGTACAGAAGTTTAAAAATGTAATATTAAACTGATACTAATTAATTTTCGCTTTCTATGTTTTATAATTTTTGCTTTGACTTTAAATGCCCAGAAAAAAATTGTCGAACAGCAAAACATTAACAAATTGATCTTTGAATTTTTCAATTCTTCTCGTTCACGTTCTGATTGCAGAAAATGCCACCAAATGTTCGGAAAATACCACTGAAGTTCGGTTGAAATACTTTAAGCCAAAAACTGAAAATTTTTTTGCAAAAACGAAGTTACCGGTAAGTTTTTTAAAATAATTTTTAACATTTTTTTATTGTGGCAAAATAAAATTGATGGTACAACTAAAACTTGCGGTAAAATTGAAACATATTTCAGCTGTTATTGAATTAATATTTGCGTAAATTCGCTATTTATCGGTTTCAAAATGTATTTAAGAACTAACTTATATTTTTGTTCTAATATGTATAACATTCAATATAAAAAAAAAATTCTGAGAAAAATCAGTTTGACTAAAATAAAAAAAACTGACTATCAGTTTTGAGTGTTTATAATTTATATAAAAGTGTTGTAAGAACATTTAAAACACATTTAGTGGATGTTTGCAGTAGAAAATCTGACTTAATTTCGGCCAGGCCTTAATTTCGGCCACTAATTTAGGGTTTTAGAAAATTGGCTTATTTTTAAAACACAAAAGAACTAGCACAAAAGTAAAATATCTTCTATTTAAGGCTCAAAATTGTTAATTTTTATGTTTTGATATTTTCTTCAAAATCACTTTGCGATGCGTTTAACTAACTGCGCATTTTAAGATTCCGTTAATTTCGGCCGCCTTAAAACTTAGGTAAAAGAACCTGCCGTTTTTTGCTGTTTTCAAATATCATCGTACTACCGTATTTATAAAGATTTTTTTTGCTCGTTTGGCTTTTTTTCACTTTTTTTAAGCCAAAAAATTTCAACAAAAAATATAGGTTATTAAAACTTGTTTTTCTAAGGTTTTAACATAATTATATTAAGTCTTGCTAATAACTTTTAAAGTTTGCAAACGGGAAAAAATGAAGTTATATATAGCAAGAACAATACCTAAGGATAAATTTGCAATCTTCAAAAAATTTTATTGTTCGTTTTGGCAATAGTTATGTATAGCCAGTTTTTTCTAGGTGGCCGAATTTAATGGCTCGAGCCTTAATTTCGGCGACTATAAAAAAATTTTAAACCTCCGTTGTTCTTTAAGTGTAACAGAAATTTCAAAATTTTGCAGTGGAATAACAAAAATAGCTATCGTTTTATTTTTAGAACAAATTTTTGGTCGATTGAAAAAACCAAAAAAACTTATCCAAAAAAATAAAAAAGGTGGCCGAAATAAGTCAGTTACCCTAGTTTTGCGGCTATTATACATACGTTACCATCATAAATGAGCATGGCTGGCGAAAATAGAGGGTGGTAACCCCGTGGTAAATGTACCTTTATAAACTAGAGGGTCCAGGGTGTAGGTTTGAACGCCCCCTTTAAATTTTTTAGGGGGTCTACATTGAATGAACCATTTTAAAATTTAAGAAAGCTAAAAAAAGTTGTCTGCAAAAATAATTATTTTAAATCATTTGTTTAAGATTTTTAGGATCAATTTTTAATTTTATAAACTAACATATGGTATTTAAATAAAAAAAATAAAAAATACAGGTTTCTGCTAAAAAATCGTGTGTTGGCAATAAACAGGGACCTGAAATTTTACACGAAATTGTCTGAGAAAAGGTGATACGTTTAGGAATTCTAGAAGGAGGGTTGAAGTACAAGTGGGTTGTGAAAAAGACAAAAAAAATTAAAGTACATGGGGCTACTGGCTACATTTTTCTGAGAGGCTCTGGGGCTGTTTTTAAACTTGTTTTTTTAATTTATTAAAACAATAAAAATAGCCCTTAATTTAACAAAAAATCGCCTACAGCATATTATAAGGTAAATAAAGATTGCTCATTTAAAGAACAGCACCTCTTCATATGGTTTAAATTTACAGCAACCCGCTTTAAATGGTTGAATCTCAGGAGCATGCTATTGAAGGGGAGTTGTGTATAACTTTTCTTTGGCGAAATATTTTTATTCAGTGCACATTTGTGTACAAAATATTGGTGGATTAGTATTGCAAAATACCACTTAGGTTATTTGCACTAATTATAATAATAATAAGAAGAAAACGAACAGCCAGATACATGTAGACAGGAATTTAAAAGTTTACAATACTAGTAGTAGTGATGTTCACCGGAGCTCCGAGCTACAGAGCAGACGTCGGCCTTTAGGAGCTCCAGAACAACTTTCAAAGCTCTGGAGCTCCCGAGTTTCGTCCTGTTTTTCTTCACTAATTTTATAAATAATTAAAAAGTGATGCAATAGATTTTTGTTAAGATTTTCTGTAACCTAATTTTTTTTTAAACCCACTTTAAAAAAGTTTTAAAAATACAAATAAAGTAATTTTAAATCTATTTTAAGCTAAAATCAGCTTAAAATTACTCATTTAAGAGGCAAAGCTCCGGAACTTCGGCTGAGCTTCATGGACTGCTTCGGCGTTTTATAATAACGCCCGAGACCCCGTTTTCTAAATTGTTTAAGCATTAATATCATAAGAAAACCATTTCTTTGATTTTTTTATAATTTTAGGTGTACTACAGCTTTACAGTGTTCCCAAAAAGTCTAAGGTCGCTGTATAATTTTATCAAGCTACTTTTTGACAGCAAATGGATCTTCCCGATATAAAAAAACAATACGGCTTAATACTTCTTACCATATTGCCGAAAGCTAAGAAACCGGCACACAAGAGTGCAAAAATGATATGGATTTTTTACAGATTTCGGCTGTACTTTTCAACATTTGTAGTTAATCGACAATCAATTTAAATTTAAAATTCTACAAAAATATGAAGATGAAAAATTGATTAATTATTTTTTATTGAATTGATTCATAATTTTTGCACGTAGATTGACAATTCGTTGACGGATATGTGTCTACCATACCAGGATAGGCAAGTACTTTTAGCTGAATTTAGTATTTCCAGTATATTTAATAATAAATAAACTAAATAGACTGACAAAACTTGTTTGAGCCCTTTGAAATTTTGTCTTATACAACTTTTGTTGATCTTTTCAAAGAAAGTGAGAAAAAAAATTTTTTTAAAAAATTTATTAAAATATAGTTTTTCTATGATTTATTTATTCCAAAATATAATTATATCAATATTTATAATTTACGGAAAGGTTTTTTGATGTTTTGATCTTTAAAAAACGTAGCCTACCTAAAATTGTTTTTTAAAAAAATATAGCAAGATTGTGGTTGGTGCTTTTTTTAGAATTTTTAAAACCAAAAATGAAAGTTTGTACAAAAATAATGTGGTAAAATTTTTTTTGAGTATATCTTGATAAATGGAACAGTAAATACGAATGCAGTATACACACTGATATAACTAAGCTCTTTCGTAAGTGAAATATGCTCATTTAAAAATTTTTCCAGTCTGCATAATTTTTGTACAAGCTGTAGTCTACAAATTTTATAAACTTTAATCTTAAAAAGAGAGTTTTAACTTGATATTCTAGTTTAAATTATACAATGATATAAATTTAATAAAATATGTTTTTGCCAAATTGTACTTTTTTAAATTTAGGGTTTTGTTGATAACTGTCTTTACATTTTAATACTTAATGGTGCGATACCGAGTCAAACTTGTTGTCTTCGATTTTTATGGGTTTTTTGTAAAAACCTTACCCCTGCCCCCAATAACCCACACAATTTTTTTCATAAAAATAATTTCCAGTAGTTCAGAAGATATGAACTCCCAAAAATCGCGTTTTTTTCGAAATTTTGTACTTAAAAGATTTTAAGGATTTAAAAAAAGACTTTAAAGATGTCTTAGTGAGTATAAAATTTTATGTTATAAAAGTTTTACTGAAAGAAAGCGGCTATTTGCTATTTTAATTTGATACCTTGATTGTTAAAATTGGTGCAGTATTGAAAAGAGATATTGCGTTTCCCGTTAAAAAACCTTCGATTTTTTTTGTTTAAAACATCAAACGACGGCAGTGATTTGATTTTGAAAGTTTTTCCAATATTTTTGCCTACACTTTGTATTCTTAGCAAAAAAATCGCTGGTTTTTTGTACGGGAAACGCAATATCTCGAGAAATACTGATACAATTTTAACAATCAAGATATCAAATTAAAATAAATAATAGTTGCTTTTTTGAGTAAAACTATACTCACTAAGCAAAAATACAGAATTTTGAAAAAACGCGATTTTTATGGGATCATTATCTCCTAAACCACCAAAGATATTTTGATGAAAAAAATTTTGTGGGCTATTGGGGGCATGGGTTAGGTTTTTACATAAAATCATCAAAATATAAGACAAAAAATCTGACTCGGTACCGCACCTTTAACCCAAAACACCTCTACGCGCCTTTCGTTAACAGTCAACTGGCAACTGCTTAAAAACTTTGGGCAATCTTTAATAAGGAAATTTCATTGTAAAATATTAATTTTTTCTGGTTATCACTTTTTATATTTTGCCAAACTGGTGCAGGTATAGGGGCTCTAAATAAGAACCGACTAAAAATTTTACTATTTGATTGTGTAAAAAAATAGTTTTTATAAAAATGAGTTTTTTAAAGGTCTAAACTGAGTTTTTAGGCTAATGTTTTATACAGTTACACAAATGGGCTTAAAGTTTTTCAAGAATTATATCTTTAGTTTCACCATTTTTAACAGACCTGGGGTCGCATTCTGAAGAAACCCTTATATTTACCCCGATAAATCCATTTCAAAGAAAATTAAAAAAATAAATATATATCGTAAATAAATAAGCCTGCCGCATATGGGACAGAAAATGATTGCAATGAATTTTTTTTATTTTTTTTTCTCGCGCCGCAAAACCACCTCGCGCAAAATAAAAAATTTAATCAATGCGCGTATTTTATTTTTTATTAAATTAATCCTACGGGAGAAAATATTTAACCACCTCTCGAGTTGGATAAATTCTTATTCTTAAAACAATAGAAAAAGTTTAACCCGACTTTTACTTAGGTAAAATTGATTTTTCACTCGCATCCTTAAGCACGTAAAAAAAAGTTAACCCGGGGTAACTTTTAACCGCGCGTCAGAATGCACGCCCTGGGGTCGCATTCTGAAGAAACCCTTATATTTACCCCGATAAATCCATTTCAAAAAAAATAAAAAAATAAATATCTATTGTAAATAAATAAACCTGCCGCATATGGGACAGAAAATTATTGCAATAATTTTTTTTAAATTTTTTTTTCTTGCGCCGCAAAACCACCTCGCGCAAAATACAAAAATTAATCAATGCGCGTATTTTATTTTTTTATTAAATTAATCCTACGGGAGAAAATATTTAACCACCTCTCGAGTTGGATAAATTCTTATTCTTAAAACAATAGAAAAAATTTAACCCGACTTTTACCTAGGTAAAATTGATTTTTCACTCGCATCCTTAAGCACGTAATAAAAAGTTAACCCGGGGTAAATTTTAACCGCGCGTCAGAATGCGCGCCCTGATCTTTTTGTATCTACAAATTGTTTGTTTGTTTTTTTTTGAGAGAAGTCCATCAATAATTTTTGAATTAAAGTTAGTTCTGAAATAAAAATAAAGAAACATAAAAAAACTTTTTAGGACTTGTTTTTATAAATTAATTGCTTTCAAAAGGAACTGTGTTTTACTAATGTGTTCTAGTATTAAATTTCATAAAATATCTGAGTAATATTTTTTTATTACTACGATCGTTAAAGTTATAGCTACTTTATTTTGTGTTAATTTAAAATAAAATGTATAATATATTCTTTAAAAAACATATTATGTTTTTTAAAGAATTAAATCTGACTGACCTCATAAACTGTGTGGCGACAGGTTCATGTGAAAACAATATTAAAATTGTGATTATGACGTTAAAAAATAAATCGGATAACAGAAATTGTTATATATTTTGCCTTTTTAAAAAAATATAAATTTCAGCTTTATCCGTTAAAAAATTGGCATTTTTGTTCTAAATTAATTAAATTGATAAATAAATAGTAAAATATCATGCATTTAATCTTTAGATTAAACAGTTTTTGATCAAAATTTTGATTTATTTAGTTATAATTAGTCCATTTAATACTAAAAATCATTGAGGTTAGAATCAGCCAAGTTTAATATACCTATTGAACTGTATAAACTTGTGCGAATGGCTTGTCAAAATATTTAGGCAAATAAAAAACACAAAAAGAAGCCGTATGATGCTTAATTGTTGTGTGATTTTTTTACTTTGCTTTAATTTGTTAACATATGTCTCATTCATTTCATTGACTAAAAACTTGCAAAACCCAGGTGTAATCTGGCTATGGTAAAATAAGGACAATCGATATTATTTTAATCAGAAGCTATGTATTGCAATTAAGAATTACAATCGACCAAAGTTACTTATGGGAATAATTTGCATACAACAGGATTAAATTTGCAATACATCATTTGAAACTTTGAGTTTAGTACAATAATGGTACATTTGCTGTATGTACGATGATTGTTTTTTACTATAAAAACCACTGAACTCAAATTTAAAGAATGTATTGCAAATTCAATCTTGTTGTATGCAAATTAATTCTTGTGTGACTTTGGTGTATTGTGTCACGTGATAAAAAAACTGTTAGGGGTGAAAAGAATGCTTAGTAATTTTAAAAGATCACTGCCGCAATTTAAAACCTATGTGGTTTGATCCGGACTTCTTCTTTAATACAAAACCTACATACCTAAAATTTCGAATTTAGAGTTCTTCACACCAAGGCTGCAAGCTTTTTAAATATCAGCTTTATCGCTTCTTAATTAAAGGAATAGTGGGTTTAAGGCACGACATAGGCGTTATTTGTTTACTACCCACAAAACATATCAATAACAATTTTACTTAGTAAAAATTTCTTCTTCAAAAAAAGACCTGAAAAATTTTTGAAACCGTCTTCTCGATTTTTTTGCCTAAATACATGGTTATGCAAAATAAAACCAATTCAAAAAAAGGGAGTGTTGTCATGTTTATTCACCTTATGTATTTTTTGCCATTGAATAAAAATTTTGCGTCGTTTGCTATACAACATTCACACAACAAAAACATTTGTAAAAAGTACAAATATTATAATAAAATAATGAGCAAAAAAAACAAAATTATTTGTAAATAGAGCAAAATACTGTACAAAATCATTTTCTGTAGCACTTTGTAAAAATTACAAAATAAATTTGAATTATGACAAATAAGTTGCTTGTCCCTTTTGAAAATTAAAAGTTAGTGAAATTTACAAAGGTTTTAGTTAAAAAAGTGCAAACAAGGTTAAGAGAGTTGGCACGCAGCTGATTGGTCGTTCTGTATGATGTTTATTTGGGAATGGGACACGACACGAGTGTACTGGACACAAGAGTACTGAACATGAGGGTACTGGACACAAGGGTACTGCACACGAGGGTACTGGACACAAGGGTACTGGACACAAGGGTACTGGACACAAGGGTACTGGACACGAGGGTACTGGACACAAGGGTACTGGGCTTAAGGGTACTGGGCTTAAAAAAATTGCATTCACCACAACCTCGCAGCAAAATCGATTCATTATGCAAAGGGGACAAGAGGGTACTAGACACAAGGCTACTGATGAGCAAAAAACATAACCTTCTCGCATAAATCGGGATAAACTTATTGCATAACCATAGTTTGTTTTAGTTAAATATCATAGTTTGCTTTACTGACTTATAAAAGGTAGGATTATAAAAATAAAATCTTTGAGAAGACATAAAACAAAAATAATAATTTATAACATTAACACATTTTCGTGTAATTTGTCTACATTTTCTTGCATGTTTTTATATAATAACTAGTTTTAAAAATGCTGAGAATTTATGAGACGACTCTAAAGATAATAAACATTAAGTTTGTTGTTATGCTTTGATTGTGCTGTCAAAACATGGAGTGTAGAAAAAATGAATTAATAATTTTGCTATTAATACCTTCCAAAAACATTTTAGTAAAAATTTTCCAAAAAACTATTGCTTGCCTTTTTTAATAGTAAATTATTCGGTATTTTTTAAAAGTATACTATTTTTGAAATATTATGATAAAGTTTAGCTTAATTTTTGGGTTTTGCTTAGGCTTAAGGAAATAAAGTTTACGGTGCAATGGGTTTCGAAGACTGGCAAAGATCCGTTGTTTGAATATTTTATTCACGACTCTATACTTAAATTGAAATGCAAAAAATATCATACATGAAAAATCACACAATTGTATGTTTTTTTATTAAAAGCACATTTTGTTTGCCTTGTATTAAATGATCAGCATGTGTTCAAGTGAATTCCTTAAGCTAGAGTGAATTAAAAAAGGCAAGAAGTTATTTTTTTACATTTCTACTGCTACAATCTATTTTTCCAGAAGTTATTTTTTCCAAAGATTTTATCAAAAAAACTTAATTATTTTAATCAAGAGTCGATGAAAATAGTCTAATTAAAAAAATGACAGCAAAAAAACTGCAAATCGATTTGTATTTTCCTACGAGTATATTATGTTTTAGAAAAAACAGTAATTAAATAACTTTTTGGCATTCTCATTCCACATGATTGTTTAATATTAATTCTTTGGTTTTTTAAAGGCAGGGTTTGGAAGCTCCAGAGATTCGGAGATAGCTTCAAACATTATCATTGTTTTTATTAAAAAGCGACGGTATAAACTGTGTGTAAGATAACCTTTAAAAATTTTGCGTTTTAGTATGATGTTTTTTTAAACAATTTACGTAGTTTTCTATTATTAACATGTATTATATTTAAGGAAGAAAAAATATTATTTATAGACTAGTTCGGAATAAGCGTCTTTTACTGTACGAGAGAGGGTACAAAAAGAAAAAAATAAAATTTGAAAAAATCTTAGCTTTCTTAGTTTCTTAAGTTTAAACCTATACTTCTTAAAAATTGCTAAACGATGATATGTTTTACTACGTTAAAGGGCTGTAATATATCAGTTTGTACTAAATAAATTTTTGTTTTTTAATTAAACGTCACAATAGTTTGAAATCACCACTAAAATAATATTATCCTGAACAATG
>JASAMX010004728.1:0-13038 GCA_030248175.1 Microlaimidae sp. YZB2_3 | reverse complement strand
TTTGATAGAGCTATGATCTGCTCCGGAATAAAAGGGTTCGGTAATTTCTTTATGCAAAATTATATTGCTGTGATTGCATAAAACTAAGTCAAGTATATTACCGGCTTTGTGAGTGGAATGGTTGACAAACTGTGAAAGACCGTTTTCGTTACACGCATTTAAAAAAATTTCGTGATTAGTATCCCCACCGGCTTTTACCTTGCAGACGTTCCAGTCTATGTGCGGAAAGTTTAGATCGCCAGTAATTATTGTAGGATACGTTACAGAGCAAGAAAAAGATAACAAATCACATAGCAAGCAAGTTCAATTTTGTTCATTTTCAGAATTTAGATAGGGATCGTTAGTTCTATATAAGCAACACATCCTAAGTTTATTATTTTTCGACTCACAAACGTCAATAATTATTGCTTCTAAATTTAGAAACCTTTTGGGTAACGCAACTTCTAAAATTTTAAAATGTTTTTTGGCAAATATTAATACGCCACCACCCTTTTTATGTTTTCTATCACAACGGAAAACAGCATAATTAGTGTCTTTTATCAACATTGAGTTAAGAATAGAGTCATCGGCCCAGGACTCTGATATAAAAACTAAATCGTATTTATTCAAATGTAAAAATGATTTTAAAAGTGGCAGACGGTTTTTAATGCTTCTGGCATTGAAATGGATACATTCTAGACTCGTCGCGGCACGTCACTGGTTTTGTCCGTAGGAGTTCAATCGATTAGAGCGGCGTATGGGGTTGGAACTCGTAGATGGACTTTTGCTGGCGACTTTCGTCGTTGGTTCCGGATTTCTAGTAACTGTGATGCTGATAGCGCTTTTGGCGGTAGTTGTGGCGTGTTTTTTTATAGCCCACGATTCTGGATAAGGAGTTGGTCGAGAAATATAAAACGAATTCTCATAATTATTTTTCAGTTTAAGTTCGTCAATAATACTGTGTCGGATTCTAAGCTGGTTTTTTGTGAAACTTGGGCGTATGAAGATTTTTTAAAATTTTTCGTGATTTTTTAATTTATGTGCACGTTGCAAAACTTGCCGTTGTTGAAAGGTACGAGAAAATTCAACTTTTAGAAGTCCTGGCGCGTTATTATGTCTTGAGCTGCCCATTCGGAAATTATCGGATGGGCGAGGCACTTCGTCATAGTCTTTAAAAAGAAATTTCAGCAGTGCGGTTAATTGGTCTTTGTCCGTGACGTTGTTACTTTCGGGATCACCTAGAAACACTACACATTTTTGTGCTTTTTCTCTATCACGTTCGTCCCTAATGAGCTCGCGCATGTCTTCTGAATTTTTTGCGGATGTTTTGCGTGATTTTCTTCTCTTCTTGACTGTTTGAAAGTCGCCTTCATTGGTCGAATTTTCAGGCTCGTTGTCTGAATCCGACGTATGAAGTTTATCCAGGACTTTAGTAAGGCAGGTTTTTGTTTCTGAAATTTCGTCTTTTAGTTGTTTCATTTGCATTTGGTTTTGAAAGGTAAATTCTTCATAATTTTTCATAATGCTAAGGACTTTTATAGTGCATGTTTCGCACTGATAAGGCATCTTTATGTTTTTAAACAACGATTCAGCGATTCCTGGAGCTAGGCATTTAATGTGTGCTGGTTGTTTGCACAAATGGCAGAAAGAGGTCGCTGTTGTATTTTCAGTTATACCATCGTTACAGAGCAGACAAGATGTGGATGCCATTAAGAAATGCAAACAAGTTAATCTTTTCAGAAATGGCGGTAATAAAACGTCAGTGTGTGTAGAGAAGGTGAATCCTTGCCGCTCAGTTTCGTAAATTGGGCAAATTAATTAGAGTTTGTTTTAAAGCTGATTATGATGATATTTTGAGAGATAATTGATAAAATTACGGAAAAAATTGACAAAAATTTAGTAAGTATTTTTACTTGCAATCGTATAAAGTTAGTATCAGTAGAATTCGTTTGAAAAGTGCAGAAAACAACAGTATATTCAAAAGTAAGATAAGAAACGCAGAGACACGACCGCTTGGACCGCTTAGTAAAAAAAACCTCTTGATGGATGGAATGATGGATGAGCCAGTTGATGCTGGTACATTGACAGAGGTTTGTGGCGCGATAAAATGAGCTGGTGAAAGTAAACCTTCTGGGTAGTCCATAACATCTTCACCTTGATAAATCAAGGGCCGACTATTAAGAATTAATGCAAACGAAGAATTAATTAAATAAAAAATTTATTAATTGCAAAAAGGGTTTAACAACAATTTTAAAAAGTGCAAATGGCTATTAATAATTAAGACCAATATTTTAAAACGGAAGAACTATAATGCACGCATATAATAGAACTAAACAATGATTTTTTTAATGAATAATATAATGTTATATGGAATAAGAAATATTTAATACGCGCGTAAATCGCCACACCATCATCGCCAATTTTTCGCTGTTTTTAGTCTATTTCAATGTTTTTTTAAGCCAATTTAGACCTATTTTTGCTTAAATTTAACTTTTTTTTCTTTTTTAATCTTTTTCTTTCTTTTTTTCTTTTTTTTCTAATTTTTTTTTGCCTTTCTCCCCTGTTTGCCCCCCCCCCGTTTTATTGCCCACCCCCCCCCCCCCCCCCCGTTTTAGAATTGCTCCTGCCAATAAAACCCGGGAGGTGGCAGTGCACATAGATCTGCCTAATAGAAACAGTGTCCATTGCCTTAAAGGAGCACTATCACAAATCAAATTCCTATAACACCGAACCAGACTGCTCCTTTAATACTGAACCGATTCAGCTGAAATTTAAAAATGTTGTAGCCTTGTAGTGGAGCACTCTAAATACCAAAGTTGAGTTAGGTAGGTTTGGTATTAAAGGAGCAGTCCGGTTCGGGCGTTATAGGAATTTGATTTGTGACAGTGCTCTTTTAATGCTTAAAATTATACTACATGGTTTTTTAAACCACCCATGGAAGTAAAAATATCGTTTTAAACTTACCGAATATTCTCAAAATATATTTTAAATCGCGTTAAAGCTAAATTTATCAAGTTTCGTTTTTATTGTATTGCTTCAAAAAATTTATTTACCAGATAACAAAATGCCTAAATGGTCCATGTTCAAAATAAAAAAAATTCATTCCCCTTCCTTTAGGAAGTCCAAACACTGCTCCATAAGCTATATATTATATAGCTATAATATTACTAAATAGCTAATATTACTATTAATATTACTAAAATATTATTACTAAAATATTACTAAAATAGAATAGAATAGAATTTAAAATACAGAATAGAATATAGAATTTTATAATTTTAAAGTTTCCTTTTCTACAACCTTGATATTCAAAATGTTACAAATAGTTTCATTTTCATTTTTATTGTTGTGCTTTGAAATTTACTGACTTAGGAGAGTATCTGACTTAATTTCAACCAGGCCTTAATAAATGGGTAGAGGGCAACTTTTTTGAAACGGGTGGGCAATAAAACGAGGGGCAAGCAGGGAAGAAAGGCAAAAAAAAGAAAAAAAAAAGAAAAAAAGAAAGAAAAAAGAAAAAAAGGACAAAAAACGAAATATAAACAAAAATAGGTCTAAAATAGCTTTAAAAAACATTGAAATAGACTAAAAACAGCAAAAAATTGGCGATAATGGCGTCATAATTAATAATTCAAAAATAGCGCCATAATTTTTGGGTACTTTTTCGTTTTTGGACCGGGGGGAGGCAATAAAATGGGTGCGGTGCGGGCAGAGCCACTAATATTCCAGAGCGGCATTTCCTGACGGTGCACAGGTCTGATTAGGCATCTAAACAATTGTAAAAGCAACAATAAAAACAGAATTCTATAAAATTAACTTAAACACAGTTATCAAGAACTTTTTAGTAATATTTGGCAAGACTTTTTGAACTTCACAAAGGAGGGGGAACAATTTTTTTATATTTTGAACATGGACGATTTAGGCATTTTGTTATCAGAGCGCTGTTTCATAAAAGTTACGAACATGCCCTTTCTTTGTAAATGTTCACTTCTTTATTGTAGAAATATACAAAGAAATAAAAATGCAAAAGACTTTTGAAAAAACCTATAAAAACCAAACATTTGCATAAATATTAATTGCATAAAATCCTATGCCTTAACATAGGATTTCATTTCTTTGTGAATATTTACAAAGAATCAAATGATCCTAACATTTATGAAACAGCGCACAAATATATAAATTTTTTGAAGCATTAAAATAAAAACGAAAGCTGATAAATTTTAGCTTTAACGTGATTTTATATTTTAAGAATATTCAATGGGTTTAAAAAGATGTTTTCGACTTTTCATGGATGGTTTAAAAAAGTATTTTGTAAAATTTTGAACATCAAAGCAGTGGACACTTTTTTTTATTAGGCAGACCTGTATGCATTGCCCCACGGGTTTGCAATCAGGTACGTTGGGTTGATTTGCCAAACCGATTGCCTGACACGTTTGGGATTTTGATTGAATTAATAAATGGTAATAATATTAAAAATAAGAAAAATATAAAATACCACATGACGAAAAAAGTAATCAAAAAATTAGTTAAACATCAAACGAAACGAATCAATTATCAAAATTGGAATGAAAGCAAAAAATCTATTTTATTTTTTTATTAAATTCATTCATTTGGGTGTTTGGTGTGTCATTTTAGTTTTCATCAAACTAAACTTAGTGCCTTTTATAATTTCAGTACTGCCAGTAGCGGGAACTGGCGGTAGTGGGTACTGAAATTCGGTGGGTCAAAATACTGAAATTCTATGCGTCGAAATACTGAAATTCTATGCGTTGAATACTGAAATTCCATGCGTCGAAAAATTATTGGTCTTGAAACGAAAATGTAAGCGTCGAAAAACTAAATTTAAGCGTCAAAAAACTAAATATTAAGCGTCGTTAAAAATTAAAATAAAAACACTAAACAGACGCTATACAAAATGACTTATCGTAAAATGCATCTAGTTAAAATGCTGGTGAAATGAACCGTGGCTTTTTTTTGGGCAAACACTAAATTCCACAGACTCTGACTCCGCCTTAAATTTCTGCAAATTATATATTGATGTGCAGGTTAGGCGGAATTAACAGAATCTCAAACAAAATGAACCAATTTAAGTGTTTCTTGAATCAAATTCGCTCTTTTTACGTGTATTTCTTTAGAAATTAATAATTTTAACTGCACTACACTATAAAAACATTAAATTATGTTTAAAAACCATAAAATTACCAAATCTAAAAATGAATATAACTAATTAATCTCGAGAAACTGATTTACTTCCAATTATTGATAAACTTCCAATATAGTGCATAAACATGGTTAAAGATTCGTGCTTTGATTATTTGCTTGATAAAGGATTTTTCATGTGAATATAGTGTTTGGTTAAGGGTTAAGAAGATTTACGGTTTTTGGTTTTTAATTTGAAACAATTTTTATGAAATATCAAAGATGTTTTATGTTAGAAAATTTTGCAGAAAAATTTAAGACGAAGAAACATTATTTTTTCCAAGCCTAAACGAAACCCAGACCTGTGCACGTTCTGGAAATGCCCCCCCCTTTTATTGGAGGATTTGCCCCCCCGTTTATTGCCCCCCCCCCGTTTATTGCCCCCCCGTTTATTGCCCCCCTACCGCCAAAAAATGAAAAAGTACCCTAAAATTATGACGCCATTTTTGACCTATGATGACGCCATCATCGCAATTTTTTTGCAGTTTTAAGCCTATTTCAATGTATTTTAAGCCATTTCAGACCTATTTTTACCTTATTTTCGCTTTTTTTGTCCCTTTTTTCGCCTCTTTTTTTCTGTTTTTTTGTTCTTTTTTTTTTGTTTTTTTCTTCCCCCTCTGCCCCCCCCCCCCCCGTTCTATCGCCCCCCCCGTTTCAAAAAAGTTGCCCCCCGTGCCCCCCATTTTGGATTTCCCCCCCCCGTTTTAACCCCGGGGGGCAGTACACAGGTCTGTGAAACCTACAAATCAAGATAAAAATCTAAAAAAAGCTCAAAAACTATTAAAATTCCGAATAATTTTACTGCTTAAAAGTATTGTAGAAAACTTTAAAAACTGTTACAACTGAAAATTTGGCTAATTTGCGTAATATATTGCACGAAAATTACGTAATATAATCAACACTGACAAAATTTGCATAATGTGTAAAAACTGCAATAAATTACGGTAGATTTTGGATGAAGTCGGTGGAATTGTAAATTAGCGTTTTCTTTTTCTATCTTGGCAAACACTAAATTCCACCGATTCCGACTCCGCTTCAAATTTCTGCAAATTATATATTGATGTGCAGTTTAGGCGGAATTAACAAAATCGAACAAAATGAACCAATTTAAATGTTTAGAAATTAATAATTTTAAACTGCATTACACTATAAAAACATTAAATTAAGTTTGAAAACCATAAAACTACCAAATTAAAAAGGAATATAATTAATTAATCTCGAGAAAATGATTAACTTCCAATTATTGATAAACATCTAAGCTAGTGCAAAAATATGTTAAGGATTCATATTTTGATTTGTTTGATAAATGATTTTTCATGTGAATATAGGTTTTGGTTAAGGGTTAAGATTCACGGTTTTCGGTTTTTAAATTGTAACATTTTTTATAATATATATCAAAGGTGTTTTATGTTAAAAAAATTTGCAGAAAAAAAATTAAGACAAAGAAACATTATTTTTCCTAAGCCTAACCGAAACCTACAATCAAAATAAAAATTTTAGAAAACCTTAAAAGCTATTAAAATTCCAAATAGTTTATTGCATAAATAAAAAATATTTATTTCGGAAGATATTATGCCGAAAATATTTTTTCTGGACACCAAGGCCGGAATTCACAAAGCAGGGTATACACCGTGTATGTGTATCCGGTGTATACACCGTGTAAACTACGGTATATTCGAGGGTTAGCACGGTGTTAACTTGTCCAGATTAACTAAACGCCTGATTGTATTCGTGCCTATTTTTTAAAGCGCTTAGCCAAAGTAATGGCCGAACCACTAGCCAAAATTTTTAACACAACTTTTTGAAACTGGAAAATTTCCAAGTGATTGGCTAATAGCTTTAGTTATTCCTATTTAAAAAAAAAATTAAAAAACAGAAAAGAAAACTATCGTGGAATTTCTTTAATTTCTAATTGTTGCAAGACAATGGAGCGTTTAGTTTGTGACAAACTTTTCTCCTTTTTCCATAACATTTTGTCTAGGTTTCAGCATGGTTTTAAGGATAAAATTTCAACTGTTACGCAACTAATTGAAGCATTAAATGATTGGACCTTAGCTCTGAAAAATAAAAAAAATCTGTAGATGTGGTTTATATGGATTTTGCCAAAGCTTTCGACACAGTTTCTCATGAAAAACTTTTGTACAAATTAGAAAAATATGGAGTCACAGGAAATTTTCTTAATTGGATCAAGGCGTTTTTATCCAATCGTTCTTTAAAAGTAGTCATTAACAACTCGTCTTCTTCATCTTACAAAGTAACCAGTTCTGTTCCACAAGGTTCAGTTCTGGGACCACTTTTATTTTTGATATACAATAGGGTAGTGCATTTAATTTCGGCACTTTTCCCAATTGGGCATTTTTGATTTTGGACTATATCTTTGGTAATCCTGGACGGAATACTACGTTTGATAGCTCAAATGAGAGCTAATTACATGTAGATGACTGTCGTGAGCTTTTTATTTGTTAGGTTATGATATTTTCATGTGAAATTGAGTGATTTATAATTTTAAAAAATGTTACTCGTTTTTAGAACATGGGCATTTCATGATTACGCAATAAATTGGTTTAAAAATTAAACTGTCCTGGTAAAATTTAGTCTATTTTCCGAATTTTTAGTCCCCGTGATTCTACGTTGCGTCTGTGGTGAGCAATCGTTATAAAATAAAATAGGGTAATTTCGGCACACTATTGCTGTAGGTAAAAACGGGTTGATTTAAGTGGTCGGGTGGTAAATTGTAGTTGTAAATAGTTAAAAGACAACGTTGAAATGTGTAGGAGTCATAGCACTGCACTTAAACTCGATTAAGGGGGTCTTTTTAAAAAGTGCCGAAATTAAATGCACTTTTTTTCCCAAATTTTGCTCATTTTGTTAAAAGACAACGTTGAAATGTGTAGGAGTCATAGCACTGCACTTAAACTCGATTAAGGGGGTCTTTTTAAAAAGTGCCGAAATTAAATGCACTTTTTTTCCCAAATTTTGCTCATTTTGATACCATTTAGCATTTTAGCTGTAATTTTTTTCCAGTTCACGTTGAACAACAAGTAAAAGTTTAAATTAAAGAAAACTGTCTGGAGATAATGCTAGGTTTTTAAATTTTTGAAAATGATGATTTTTTGACTGAGAAACAATCGATTGTTTGTAAGGTGTCGAAATTAAATGCATACATTTAATGTCGGCAATTTTTCATTTTTTTAAAAACTGATTTAATTAAGTAAAAAAACAACTTTCGTACAGTGAAATTTTTATGACGCAACGCAGTATCGTAAAAGCTTTAAAATGAGCTATCAAACATAAAAATCAGGCCATACAGTGAAAAGTTACATTGGAAAAACAAAAAAGTGCCGAAATTAAATGCACTACCCTATTGACATTTTTGATTGTGTTAAAAACTCTAAAATTAAACTTTTCGCAGACGATGCGAAGATTTTTACAGAATTTTCTCCAAATAATAAAGAGGATATGTATCTTTAGGCTTCAAATATGCAAAAAGATCTTGACAGTGTGGCAGAGTGGGTAAAAAATTGGCAGCTAAATCTTGCTGAGGATTGAGGAATGCAGAATTAATGCCAGAGAGTTTTGTTTTCCTTATCGAGCTATTCCCTGTTGGAATTCTCTAAATGCCTCTCAGGTTACCACCAATTCACTTAAAACCTTTAGGAGCTTGTTATAAATTGTCAAAACTCAGCAAGTGATTGCTTATTATCAGTGCTGAAGCCTAACCCTAAGCCTCAGCCTTCTGAGAAATTTTTTTAGCAATCTAAATTTTTTTCTTACACTATTAATAAAGCTGTGTTGCTACTGGATGGCACACAGCCCATATTTTTCTGTTTTATTATGACAAATCTTATTTTGTGACAAAATACATTTTAATTTTAAAAAAATACTCTCTTCTAAAACATTTTTTTAAAGGTGTCTCCCTACCTATTTTGTCTATGTATTGTGTTTAATATTTAATATTTTTTTATTGTATCTGTACATAAAATATTGATACCTGGTAATTCTTGTGTGATATTATTTTACTAATTTATGTATTTATTTTGTGGTTTGTATTGCTAAAAAAAATAAATAAATAAACTAACACCGTGTAAACACCCAAATATACCGTAGTTTATATGGTGTATACACTGGATACACGGTGTAGGGTAGTGCATTTAATTTCGGCACTTTTTCGTTTTTCCATTGTAACTTTTCACTCTATGGCCTGATTTTCATGTTTGATAGCTCATTTTAAAGCTTTTACGATACTGCGTTGCGTCATAAAAAATTCATTGTACGAAAGTTGTTTTTTTACTTAATTAAATCAGTTTTTTTTAAAAATGGAAAAGTGCCGAAATTAAATGTTGCATTTAATTTCGGCACTTTACAAACAATCGATTGTTTCTCAGTCAAAAAATCATCATTTTCAAAAATTTAAAAGCCTATCATTATCTCCAGACAGTTTTCTTTAATTTAAGCTTTTATTTGTTGTTCAACGTGTAACTGGCAAAAAGTTACAGCTAAAATGCTAAATGGTATCTAAATGAAGAAAATTTGGGAAAAAAGTGCATTTAATTTCGGCACTTTTTAAAAAGACCCCCTTAATCGAGTTTAAGTGCAGTGCTATGACTTCTACACATTTCAACGTTGTCTTTTAACTAATAACAACTACAATTTAACACCCGACCACTAAATTGAACCCGTTTTTACCTACAGCAATAGTGTGCCGAAATTACACTATTTTATTTTATAACGATTGCTCACCACAGACGCAACGTAGAACCACGGGGACTAAAAATTTGGAAAATAGACTAAATTTTACCAGCACAGTTTAATTTTTAAATCAATTTATTGCGTAATCATGAAATGCCCATGTTCTAAAAACGAGTAACAATTTTTTTAAATTATAAATCACACAATTTCACATGAAAATATCATAACATAACAAATAAAAAGCTCACGACAGTCATCTACATATAATTAGCTCTCATTTGAGCTATCAAACGTCGTATTCCGTCCAGGATTACCAAAGATATGGTCCAACATCAAAAATGCCCAATTGGGAAAAGTGCCGAAATTAAATGCACTACCCTATACACCGTGTATACCCCGCTTTGTGAATTCCGGCCCAAAAGGTTTTAAAAGTATTATAGAAAGCGTTAAAAACTTTTACAACTCAAAATTTGGCTAATTTCCATGATATATTGCACAAAAATTACGTAATTACATCAACATACAAAAAAATACGGTAAATTTTGGACGGAGTCAGAGTCGGTGGAATATAGTGTTTGCCTTTATCTTTGTCTTTTTTGGCAAGCACCAGTGTTTCCAGGTTGGGGTTTTTCTCCCTAACTTTAGGGTTTTTTTTCAAGCGATTGAGTTTTTTTTTTAAAAAAAACCCCATAGGGTTTTTTGGGGTTTTTTTTCTCCTGATTTGGGGTTTTTTTAGGGTTTTTTTTTAGTTTGAACGAAATTTTTTAAATATCTAAATTATGTCATATTTGGTTAAAAACAGTCTTAAATCCACAAAAATTTTCTCTAAAATGCTAGTGGATTAATAAATATTACTTCTGCTGGTTAATTTGGACAGTTGGAAAACAATTTAGACAAACTTAGGCCGGAATTCACAAAGCGGGGTATTCGGTGTATACAACGTGTAAACTACGGTATTTTTGGGTGCTAGCACGGTGTTAATTAATCCGGACAAATTACAGTAGGTTTCCCAGCTAATTTTATTTTTTTTGTTTGAAAAATTTCTTGTTTAACATATATTTACAATATTTTGTTCTGCCCTGCGACTTTTTACACAAATTTGAAATTATTTGATTGAGATTTAAAAGTTTATCGTTTTTTATATAAATAATTCTATCAAATTTGGCTTTTTATATCTTTTTTTATCGTTTAATGAAATTTTAACACATTTAGCCCCAGGTATACGGAAACCTACTGTAATTTGTAATACGGAAACCCACTGTAATCTGTAACACCGAGCTAGCCCGAGGATTATCCCTGTGTGAATTCCGGCCCTAGCTAACTGCGCAGTTAAAATATTTTTTTATAACAAACATTTATTGTTTTTAATTTTTAAAATACTTATAATATTCTTAATATAATTCAATATAATTAACGTTAAATACAACATATAGCATACTTTTTTAAACTATATTTGACGGTGCAAGTCCCATCATACGGTGCAAGTCCCATCAAAAATGGGTTTAAAAACTCACTTGATAAAAAGTGGTGAAAAACATGTTTCTCTAGGTCAACTTTAAATATGTGTTCCATTTTCGGGCATTAAAAACGGATTAAACTACTAATAAAGGAAATAAATGATGTTTTGTAGCCTATGGGAAGCTAGGGGGGGTGGTTACCTGGGGTAAATCCAATTTTGAATTCTGGGAGGGGGTCCCCCCTAGCTTTATAGGGAGAGTTTTAACTAAATATTTCATGTAATTTATGTGTTTTTCTATCTATTGTTAATAAATTTGTATAGGGTTTTTTTGGGTTTTTTTTTGTAAAAGTTAATGAAACAAAATGGTTGTTTTTAGAGTTTAAAATACAATTTCAAAATTTGTTTTTGAATGGGGTTTTTTTTTGAAAAAAATATCTGTAAAAGTTGCTTTTTTGAAATGTTGTAGGCCAATTTTTATGTTTTTGGTATGGGGTTCATTTTTTTGGGGTCGTTTTTTTCGAAATCTTAGGCGATACGTTGATCTTTGGCGACGGTTCTGCCGGCGTGTTTTTAAAAAAAATGCTGGAAACGGCCTGATAGTAAACTTGCTACAAAAACGATTAAGTAACCTAAGACAAACTGTCGGCACTGAGAATACAGATAAAATATTATCATTCTACGCAAAATCAAACTTAAATGTTTGATATATTTGCAAGATAGTCATAAAATCTTTTATTGACAAAAGTTTGAGTACCAATCGGTTCTAGGTACCGGATGAATGTGAATTGATTTGATAAGTGTCATTTTAGTGAAATTTTCGTGATAAAACTCACAAATAACATTTATTGTGGACTTTAGACCTTAATTTCTCTAAGCAAAACCTTAAAATCAAGCTAAATTTAATGTTTTGTTTGTTTTCAGGTTTCGCTTAGGTTGCTTAAGAAAACTAAGGCCTATAGTCCAGGATTAGTGTTGTTTATAAGTTTTATCATGATATTTTTTTAAACTTTATTACTTTGTCTAAGATTTTTAATTCAACATCTATACAACGTCCTCGAAACCGTCGGCAACTTCCTCGGGCGGCATTTCAATATAGCTTTCATGCTATTTATGCGACTAATTATTAAAAATTTAAGTTTGATTTTCATAGAATAAATATATTTTATCTAATTCTTAGTGCCGACAGCTTTGTTTAAGCTATTTAATGTTTTATTAGCAATTTTATAAACCGTCGAGTTTTGAAACCGTCGGCAGAACTTGCACCGATAGATCATGTCGTGATTTCTTATTTTAGGCTTGTCAGGGTTTCCAGATTTTTTTTAAAAAAACCCCAAAACAGCCAAAAAAAACCCAAAAAACCCTAAAATTTAGAAAAAAAACTCCAAACAAAACCCCACACCAAAAATCTAAAAAATAGGCCTAAAACCTTGCAAAAAATCAACTTTTCCAGATATTTTTTCCAAAAAAAACCCTAAAAAAACCCCATTTAAAAACAAATTTTGAATTTTGTTTAATTAACTTTTACAAAAAAAACCCAAAAAAAAACCTTATAGAAATCTATTAACAATAGATAGAAAAACACATAAATTACATGAAATATTTAGTTAATGTAAAACAAGATATTATAATCTGATTAAATTAATTAAAGCAGATTCTTTTCAAAAAGAACAACTTTAAACTCAAAATTTTGCACCCCCGGGTCAACCCTCCCT
>JASAMX010004727.1:0-21490 GCA_030248175.1 Microlaimidae sp. YZB2_3 | reverse complement strand
TTTTACTTCGTTCAGTTACGTATTGCTGTCTATGTTTGTGTTTATCTAGTAAATGGGTAAAGAGGATTTTGATTTAAAAAGCGCTATAATTTTTGAAATACAAACAACGTTTTTTGTAAGAATATTAGAAGAAAACGCAGCGTGCTAAATCAGAGTGGACAATGTCACAACAACCTGAAAGGCACGACAGATTTGTAAGCCTACAAATAAGTCAAATATCCCTGATATAAAAAAACAAGCTTAATGTCCTAATTCCTTACATCGTTTTCAAAAATTAAATACTTCCAGTAAACTAATGGTTGCAATGAAATGCACACGCACAGTTTGTTTATTTTATCAAATATTAAATATTGCCATGATATTTTTCCGATAAAAAGGCTTGGAGTACTACCTTTAATAATCTAGAGAAAGCTAATCAAGCTGTGCTTAAATAAAATCTCTTTCATTAAACACGCAAAACTTCAATCCACCTTGTGAAGTAAAATTTTTTTAAACACAGACTGTTTAAAATTGAAGAGGTCTGAGATCAACCCCTCTTTTGAATTTCAAAAAAAAAAACAATTTATTCAACTAACTTTCCAAATTATAAAATGTTCACTACGGATTCTTTGATCTTTTTATGCTATCTAACTATGATATTATGATTTAATTTACCTTGAGTTACAATTTTGTTTTTTGGTTATTTCCTTTTCAATATTATTATTATATATTATTCTCATACATAAATGTAAAACTCACATCTGCTCCCTAAAATCTCCTGATAGGGGTGGGGCCTTGACTAAAATTCTACATCAGCAACAGTGTTGATATAGGGTATTAGGCGGCAATATGGAATATCCATCGCCGGCCCGCTTCAGCTATAAAAAAAATAAAAAATAAAACTGTCAACAATTGATTTTTGTGCAATCTAACTTTTAAATTTGTTGTATAGTTAACATTTGAGGTGAAAACTTGTGGTTTTTTTCCTTAAACCTTAAACCAAACTTGGGACTTTGTTCCATCGTTAAACCTTAAACCTTAAATATTAAACCTTAAATCATAAACTTTAAATCGAACTGTGAAACGTGGCTTAAACCTTAAATCTCTTCCATAGACCTTAAACCTTAAATCTCAAACCTGAAGATTGGATTGGGCTTAAGTTTATGTGTTTTGAATATGTTAAGTTTTGTGCATCATAATAAAAGATGACAAATTAATGATAAAATTAATATCATCATGAAATATAAAAGCACATTCTAAAATTTATTCAGCTGTTTTGTTACTGCATTTTTGTCCGTTAAACTATAATTAACCCACATACTTACGCAAAAACAATAATTTTTTAACAAAGTTTTTTAGCTATTTGTAAAAAATTTAGTATATGTGGGGTTTTTTTACAATTTCCCTCTTAATTGAGCTGAAGCTTTTGTAATTTACAGCCCTGTGCATTGCCCCCTCCCTCGAGGTTTAATTGGGGGGCAATTCCAAAATGGGAAGCACGGGAGGGAAACTTTTTTGAAACGCGAGGAATGAAACAGGATGCACGCAGGGGAGAAAGAAAAAAATAGAAAAAAAGGAGAAAAAAAAGAAAAAAGAGACAAAAACCTAAAACAAGGTAAAAATAGGTCTAAAATGGCTTAAAATACATTAAAAAAGGCTAAAATCTGCAAAAATTTTGCGATGATGGCGTCACTATAGGCCAAAAATGGCGCCATGATTTTGGGTACTTTTTCATTTTTGGGGCAATTAAACGGGGAGGGGAGATCAAATCTTCCAATTAAGCGGGGGGGAGGGTATTTCCAGACCGTGCACAGGTCTTAATTCATATTATTGTTCTATACTTTTTGAACCTAATGCTAAAAATATAAAATCATGCGAATTTTAAAATTTAAATGCAATGCCTAAAAATATTCACATCCATTTGTTTAAATATCTGAAAATCTCGAATACTGTCGTTTTTTTCTTTAGTTATAAAACATTTAAAATGTAATACGGTATGTTTAAGCAATATTTAATATATCAAGCTAACCAAACTATTTTCATTTTTGTTCTTCACCACGATTGTAGAAATAAATCCTTAGCTACTGCTTGCTTTAAGTTTAACAATTATTATAAGCTAAGTATGTAAGCAAGCAAAACGGTCAGAAATTTTGTACAATCAAATGTACAAAGCGTTAAAATTATAAAATAGAGTTTTTGAATCCAAAATTACATAACAAGTTTATATGTTTTTGAATATGCTTTGTTTTAAACATCTGGCCTTTTATTTCATAAAATTTTTTAAATAATTGAGCTGCCAGAAGCTAGTTTAAAAAAGTCAATGTAAATAACATTGACGGCTAAATTTAATTCCAATATAGCAATCGGAGTAGCTGGTTTGCACTGGAGTCACAAGCAATAGATTACAGCAAATTTTAAACCGGAGTTCATACCCCAGTGACAAAGTTACAATGAAAACGCGCTTTGAATCTCTGGTTGCTTGTAACTAGGTGTATTTTTGTGTTTTATTTACGAAACCATTTTTTTAGAAAAACCAAACAAACCTCACTATATCTATATATATCATCTTCCTGCACCACCCAACAAAAGCGCGCGAGACATTTGGAGCGAACCAACAGAAAAGCCAGCAGAGAAAAAACTTATGGTTAGTTTTTCACAAGGTGGCAGCACGTTCATCTAGCGTATTAAATTTAGAAGTGCCGAGATCAAATCCCAACCGAGCAAGCATAATATATAAATATATATTCATTTTTGTTCAAAAAAATAATATATGTAAATTCATTTTCGTTCAAAAAAATTATATATATATATATATATATATCAGTAGCGTATATAGGGGGGCGGGGAGGGGGGCGACCGCCCTTCTCCCTTTTGGCCGTTTCCATACTTAGGGGGCGGTCCGCCCCCCCCCCTAAGTATGGATATACACTTTTTTTTAATTTTTTAAATATACACTTAAAACTTGCTCAAAAATTGTCTCCAGCAATTTTTATAGTTATAAATTTAATTTTGTTTTTATTACCTAATTGATACACAAAATGTTTATTACATAAATACCGGCATCAAGCCGACAGGGAGCGTCTACCTGGGGTTTGGGGGTGCTTCCCGACCGCCGGAGTAGAAAATTTTCTGAAAAATGCACTAAAAACTTTAAAATTGTGTCCAGCGAATCATATGGCAACAGTTTTACATGAGTTTTAATAACCTAAAGCTTTATCAATTTATTTATTACTGTGGTAGGAGCACCAAGCCGATGCAAGGCGTCAGCCGGGGGGTCTGGGAGCGTACACTATATAAGAGCTGTTTTTGTATTAATTAGGTTCTTCATAGTCCTAATTAGAAACATATGAACTTAATTAGGGCAAGCCCTTATTAAGACCCCCAGAAAAAAAACTAATTTTTAAGAAAAGATTTTTTTTATTTTTGTTCAAAAATCGTCAAGATATCGTAAATTTTCTAAATATAATAAGACAAGGAGGAATTTATTTATTTATTTTTAATAACAAAATAATAATGTATGAAATAGTCTCAGGTGAAATTATTTATGAAGTGACTTTACAGGGGCCATTTCATGCTCTTATTAAAGCCATTAAAAGTTTTAACTAGAGCGCAGTATAATTATAACGCCCTAGTTAGAGCACTAAAATTGCCTGTGCAATTTATAAAGTCACATATGTATTCCTGATTACTATGTTATATATTTTGCGTTTTACCACAGTAAAAATAAAAAAATCTTTAAACAAAAAAAAATATTAAATAAATGATAAAAGTACTGCGACAAAACACTTTTTAACAATATATTTTGTTTTTTATTGATATTTTCTCGTTATATAAATAATTATATTTTTTTCTGCGAGAGTTCAATAGCCTTTCAATGTACGCATAATCTGTCCAAAAATTTAACGTCATGAATTTGAACTCATGAAGTTAAGTGGATGAATTCATTTTTGGAATCAATACTAAATCATAGTTGAGTATAGTTACTTTTTATTTTTTGGGCTATAAATTGAAAAAATCTTTAAGGTTTTATTCGTGGAAGAAGGCGGGCCAAAAAAAGAAAAAGAAGAAAAAAAACGTGAGAAAAGTCCAAGTAAAAGTAAGAGTAAAAGTAGTCAGGAGGACAACAAAAAGAATAAAAAGAAAAAAGATAACAAAGCAAAAAAAAAAAGTAGCAAAAAAAGTAAGAGTAATAGTGATACCAATAATGATAGTGAGAGTGAGGACAACAAGAAAAATAAAAAGAAAAAAAGATAAAAACTCAAACAAAGATGACAAAAAAGTGACAATTAAAAATTTTTGATTATAAAAATTGGACGGCACTATTTACTAATTCTTACTAATTTTTTAATGTAACGTATTGTGTTTAGTAAAATGTAAAACCACAATTATGTTTGCTAATAAAATACACATACCGTGCTAATCATAAAACTTTTGAACCTGGTCCAAAGTGGACTGGACATTTTATACACAGACTGATCTGTGCAAAAAGCGGTCCCAGTCCATTATTGCAAATGCAATGCTCACGTCCAAATCAGCTGTTTTGTTTGTCAGAGAATTGTTCATTTTTTTTTAATTTTAAAACTTACAGAATTAAAGCTTAATAAACCTCGCAACTGATATTCTAATTTCAACGTAGAATTGTAATAATAAAGAAATATTCAGTTTTTTTAAGTTGCAAATTTGATTAAATGTGCATAGTAGAAATGCGGTGTTTACGTGATGAATAGTATGATCAAAACGGACTGGGAAGGCTTTACGCAGACCGGTCTGCGTATATAGCGAACCCAGTCCGCTTTGGACCGGGTCCAAAATTTTTATGAATAGCTTGGATAACCTTCACTTAAGCTGCCACATGTTCTACTTAAAAAATTGAATTTTATGAAAACTTGTTAATGATAATGGTAATGCTTCTGCCATACCTTCTGCATCCGTTCACACTGTTCAGGTACATAATTGACAGTGCCATACTTGATTAATGCTTTTTAAAGTAAGAAACATATTTTTTAATTGTCTACGAATTTAAATTCTGCCCGTATTCTATTACTTCGTTTTTTTGCTAGTACTTATTCTAGTTTATTAAAAATTCGGAAACAGTGCAAGATAATACTTAGTGTGATAACGTTAACATTAACACACATCAACGTCTGATCAGATCCGCCCCAAAACTTCGTGCAAATCAAATTATTATGTTAGATTCAAGAATATAGTGAATTCTTGGTGTTGATTTTTTCTGGAAATCTTCTGAAAGGATATTTTCACATGTAGTACAACTGAATTTTTTCGTGGTTTCGCCGCTATAATAAACATGTAGCCAAAATTTCAGAATTTTCCCAGATTTTACGCTGTTCTGCATATTACCCCTCCCCCACCCCATAAACTAGTGTTGTGATAGTTAACCAAAAATCAAAGTAAGTAGTTAAGTAGGTAGTTAACTACTTTAAAAATCATAAGTAGGTAGTTAAGTAGTTAAATAAAAATAGAAGTAGGTGGTAAGTAGGTAGTTAACTACTTGAAATTTTTGAACTATGTAGTTAAGTAGTAAGTATTTAAGTAGGTAGATAAGTAGTTAATCCTTTACCTAAAAATATACTTGCCTTAGTAGAAATGAAATATTAAATTTTTAATGTAAAAAACACTTAGTCATTCCTTTAATAATTAACAATTTCCAAATTTTATCGGTTTTTGCCAGTTCTTTATGTTTAGCAATATTTACATAACGGCTGGACAGATAATATAACATAGTTCAAATTCAAGAAGTTGTTTACAAGAAAAAATAATTTATTGTTAAGTTAGAAAATTTTGCTGATGTATTTTGAAAACTTATTTTAAAAGGTTTTGTATTTTTACTCACTTTATTGTATTACAGTACTGATGGGCTATAGTTCGCAAATATATCTAAAAACTTCAACTATTTTAATTAGGTTCATAAACTATAAAGCACTTTGTGTATAAAATCACTATTAAGTGGAAAATATCGATTTTTGTTGAAGACTCGCAGCACGTGCAAATTACTGCAAATTACTGTACACGTTGTCACATTTTGTTTCAAACAGCTGTGATGTGAGTTTTATGTAATATCACCCCGCAGATATTGATTTTTTGTGTAAAAAGCACTAAATACTTGACTGCTTACTTCACTAACTACTTTCTGCCTACGTTGCTAACTACTTTCTACCTGCTTTTTAACTACTTTGTTAACTACTTGTATTAACTACTTTATTTTTTGAAAGTAGGTAGTTAATTAGGTAGTTAACTACATTTAAAAAAGAAAGTAGGTAGTTAAGTAGTTAGACAAAATCAGGTGGTTGGTTTTTGTTTTTTTTTTGTTTTGTGGTGGGTGGTGGGGGTTTTTTGTTTTTTTTGTGTTCTTTTGTTTTTGCTTTTTGGGGTTTGGGGGGTTTGTTTGGTTTGGTGTCTTTTTTTTTTTGTGTTGCGTTTTTTTCTTTTTTTTGTGTCTTTGTTTCCTTTTTTTTTGTTTTTTTGGGTTTTTGTGTTTTTTTTGGGTTTCTTTCCGTCTTTTTTGTTTTTCTCTCTTTCTTCCTTAAAGCACTGTCACATCCACTTACGTTAAAAAAGTGGACGCAGTAAGTTAAAACGCACATAATGCCGAAAGAAACAAAAGATGATCAAATTACCTGGAAGCAGAGAATGCGTTTCTACAACAGAAATTTGCCAAATTGAAAGATTTGTAGGAGAGGTTAGCCACGATGGAGGAGGAATGAGCTCCTGGTGTCAATACTTTGTTGGTGGCGGCTGATTGTGAAACTTTTCCAACGTCTGCTCCCAATGGTTGACAGTTATTTTAAGCGCATGGAGGTCCAAAGCGAACAGGAGACAATGCTGGTTGTTTCTGGTCTTTTAAAGAGTGATTCCTATGAAAAGGAAAAAGAAAATGTGGCCGTGTTATTAAAGACTCTAGATAGTGGTGATTTGGGTGAGGTCATTTAGCCAGTTGAATTTTTTTGTATTGGAAAAGCTGGTCACTGGCCCAGACTTCTGAAAATAAGAGTTATTAATAAGTTTTTCAGAAATAGGGCCATCCGTTCAGGGGGACAACTGAGAGGGGTCACTAAATTTAATAAAGTTTACATAAGGCCGTCACTGAATGAGGAATAGAATAGAGTAGAATAGAATTTATTTATGTCATAAAACACGTACAAGGCACAAATAAAAACACAACACAGGTATAGTTACAAATATAATATACAGACGTTAGGCGGGTAAAGGTTAAACGCTTACATACCCCCTATTTATTATTTTTCAACACTCGTAAAATAAACAAGTTTATAATTATTACAATGCACAACATAAAACGTATTAATATAATATGCAAAATTTCTTTAAGTCGGTTTCTTTGTTTAGTAACTCTTTAAAAATTCTGACTGAGTTTGATAAAACAACGTTTTTTTGGCAAAAAATTCCAAGCTTTGATTACACGTTCTGAAAAAAAATATTTTCGGCAATTTAAAAGTGGAATTTCTATGCTTCGAATTTTAAAATCGTGCTCACGTAAAAAATAATTAGACTTTTTGAAACTAAAAAAATCGTGACTTTTAAGATCAACAAGTCCATGAACCATCTTATAAACCATTAAGTCTAGTTTTAAACGTCTAAACTCCAAAGAGTCTAAATAAAAGTATTTTAATCTTGATTCGTAGTCAGTAAACGGTATGTCACATTTGTAACAAATCATTCTAGTCATAAATTTTTGTACTTTTTCTAATTTTTTAATGTCTTTTAAAAGATAAGGATTCCATACTTGAACATCCGTTTCAAGAATGGGCCTTACATAACTTTTGTAGGCTCTAAGAAGCGCGAACGGGTTTTTTAACTTAAAACATTTTAAAATTAGACTAGCTCGTGAATATGCCTTAGCTCTAATTTTAGAACAATGATTTGAAAATTTTAAGTCTTCAGTTATTAAAATGCCAAGATCTCGAATTTCATTTACTTTTTTAATAGCTGTTTCACCTAGCACATAATCAATTTGTTGAACTGATTGTTTACCCACACTAAAAATATTGCATTTTTGGAAAGCAAAGTTTATTGCCAAGAGTCTGTCAAAAGGAGTTGCTTGGCAAACTTCAGGAGCTTAGAGTGCAGAACAAAAAAGTTTCACTTCAGTATCCCTTTTTGTTCGACATCACTCTCAAGGCTCCCCTAAAGGTTTCAAAACAGGATATTATGCGACCTGATTGCCATAAATTAAAACATATACCAGGTATAAATATTTTGTGTATGAATGGAAGAAGCCTTGCTAACTCCCTAGATGAGCTTGATGTTCTGATTTCAGGAGAAGGTCTTATTTATTCCGTTGTTGATATTTGCTTTATTTGTGAAACTTGCTTCACTGAAGCAACTTCAAATGCAATGATTATCAAAAGCAGAGAATTTAATGTTTATCGAAGGGATCGAGAGCACCGGCAAGGAGGTAGTGTAATTCTATGAATTAAAATTTTTTTAGAGTAGTTGAAGTTGAAATTAAGCTAGTAGCGGTTGACATTTTTCTACAGAATTCATTTAAACTGAGATTCATTGGTATCTATAAAGAACCTAGTACTTACAAAGAAAAATATAATTTAATATTTGAGCTAATTAGGAATTTAACAGAAAACTTTGTAGGAACCATTGTTTTCACTGGAGATTTTAATCTGTCAGGGGTAGATTGGTCTTCAGTTAAAATAATCTTTGGGAGCTTAGAAAGCAGAAAAAAACGTTTCACTTTGGTATTCTGCTGATGGTAATCCCTTTTTTTTCGACATCACTTTCAAGGCTCCCCTAAAGGTTTCAAAATAGGATATTATGCGACCTGATCGCCATAAATTAAAACATATACCAAGTATAAATATTTTGTGTGTAAATGCAAGAAACCTTGCTAACTCATTAGACGAGCTTGATGTTCTAATTTCAGGAGATAGTCTTATTTATGGCGGGCGCTGTTGATATCTGCTTTATTTGTGAAACATGGCTCACTAAAGCAACTTCTAACGCAATGATCATCAAAAATAGAGAATTTAATGTTAAAAGGATAAACGATAAACAACAGCGGCGAGGCGATGGAGTAGTTTTACTAATTAAAAACCTTTTTAGAACAGTTGAAATTGAAATTGAAAAAAAGTAGGGCACAATAGAAATAGTTGGAGTGGACATAATTCCAGAAAAGTCTCTAAACTGGGATTAATTGGTATTTATAGAGAACCTAGTACTAGCAAAGAAAAAGACAACTTAATATTTGAGCTAGTTAGGCATTTAACAGAAAACTTTGCAGGAACCATTGTTTTAAGTGGAGATTTCAATCTGTCAGGGGTAGATTGGTCTTCAGTTAAAATAATCTCAAACACGCAAAATCAAAATAATTGGTTTGAGTTTTTTATTGAGCTAGGTATGTATTCGCTTGTTTCACAACCAACTCGTGAGAATAATTATCTGGATCTTTTGTTCACAAACTATAGAGAAATTTTTAATAGTGTCACTGTTGGGCCCAGTTTTTCACAATCAGACCATGACACTACTTTATCTGAAATTAATCTCAAAATATTTGACACTCATAAAAATAAGATTTAAAGCTACATACCTGATTTCTTAAAAGCAGATTATGTTACGCTAAGTTCATATTTATCTACAATCAACTGGAAGATTTTATTTGCGGAATGTGGCACAGTAGAAAATGCTCGGCGAAAATTCAAGGATATTTTGTTGCTAGGAATTAATAGACATGTCCCTAAAAAAATTAATTATAAATAAGTAAAAAAATATACAATATCCAATACATATAAAAAACTACAAAATCAAAAGAAAAAACTTTGGCATAAGCGTAATATTCATGAAAAATCAACATCAGAGCACAAAAAAAATTTCAAAGTATACAAAAATAAAATTAGAGATTTTAATACTAATAAAGAAACAAAAATTCTAAATTTTTATATTTATATTTTATTTTTAAACAATTTTTATAAATTTGTTAATAGTAAAATTAAAACAAACCAAACTATCCCGCCAATTAAAAGAGAAGATGGGACTTTTGTAACTGAAGAATTTGAAAAGTTGAACTGTTTGGAAATTACTTTGCTTTTGTTTTTACTGAGGATGATGATGACACCTTACCAAATTTTAATCCACCAAATATAGGTAAGTTGGACAACATGGTATTTACCACAAAAAAAGTATTTAAAGCCCTAAAAAAGCTCCCAAACAAATTGTCTAGAACACCTGACTGTTTTCCAGCTTACTTTTTAAAACGCTTGGCCAAAGTTATTGCTGAACCTTTGGCAATAATCTTTCAGATGTGTTTTAATTTTGGAAAATTATCACTTGATTGGAAAATAGCTTACAATTGGAAAATGTTTAAAAAAAGCAGCAAAAGCCTAAAAAAATATCGTCCAATTTCACTTACATATTTTTCTTGTAAACTGATAGAGCAACTTGTTAAAGAAAAACTTTTTTTTTCCATATCATTTTGTCAAGGTTTCAACATGGTTTTAAAGCAGAAAGTTCCACAATAACACAGCTGTTGGAAACATTTAATGAGTGAACGCAGGCACTAAAAGATAAACTTCTAATTGATGTCATATACTTGGATTTTGCCAAGGCCTTTGACACCGTGTCACATTAGAAATTATTACATAAGCTAGAAAAATATGGTGTTTCTGGTAAATTTTAAAAATGGATAAAAGAATTTTTAGTTGGGCGGAATAGTAAAGTTGTAATTAATGACTCAGTATCCAAATCATTTTCTGTAAAAAGTTCAGTTCGTCAGGGTTTTGTTTTGGGCTCATTTTTACTTTTTGTTGATTGTGTTAAGTACTCACAAATTAGGCTCTTTGCAGATGATATAAAATTGTTTGCAAAATCTTCATCTAAAAACTATCACATTCAAATCTTAAGACTTCAAGAAGATTTAGACAGAATATACAGCTGGTCAAAAAAACTGGCAATTGCAATTATCAGATCATAAATGTGAAGTTATTTATATTTAAAAACATAGCAGGGAGTTAATTTGTAAATATAAGCTAGTAATAATGTACTTGCAGCTACAGTATCGGTGCGTGACTTAGGTGTTTATATATCTCATGATATTAAATTCTCTAAACACTGTGAAATCACAGCAGAAAAAGCAATGAGACATCACTAATCTTTAGAACATTTAATTTAAACTCTAGAAATAATATTCTCAGAGCGTATAAGTTCTATGTTATACCGATTCTGGAGTACGCTAGTGCAGTTTGGAACCCTTATTTACAAAAGGATATAAACATTTTAGAAAAAGTGCAACAAAATTTCACTAGGATGTTGCTTTTTAAATGCAAGTTGTTACCTGTTGGTTATGAACAAAGCCTGGATTACCTATAGGCAAATAAAATCTAGCTGACCGCGATATTTGCAGTATTGAGTCGACTATTTAACAACAAAAACATTGAATATTCTTCACTAAAGTGGATTAATAACAAAGATTAAAAATTGTATTTCAATAAATATTTATCAAATTACTTAATTTATAACCTAAATGCAAATTTTTTAAGGGCTAAAGTTGGTTACTTTTTGTATATTTTGTGTCAATTAATTATCAAATCACTTCATTTATAACCTAAATAGAAATTTTTTAAGGGCTAAAGTTGGTTAATTCTTGTATATTGTGAAAAGGCAGAATTAAAAAAAAATTCTACGTTCTTATTTGTTTAAAAAAAACGTCATTACGGCACAATTTTAATTGGTCCCCTCATGTCTGCATTCTAATTTTCAGCGTCAGCCAGATATATATAAATTATAAGCTTAAAAAGAAGAAAGGAGCGAAGAAACAAAACTTATTTATATGAGTGCTTTGAAATTATAAGTAGCTTATACAATTTGCAAGCCAATGATTTTTTAAAGTTTAACCTGCAGCCATCCCGTGGTCGTCTCTTTAAATTGGCTGTAGAAGAAAGTAGAATTAATGCAAGAAAATTTTCTTTTGCAAATAGGGTGGTTACACCTTGGAACAATCTACTCCAATCTCAATAACTCGATTCTTTGGATGCATTCAAGAAAATTTTTAAAGATTGACTTAAATAAGCACTTTTTTTAGCCTTTAAAGTCATTGCAGATAGCTATGTTCATATTTTGTTAGAATTTTAGTTTAAGTTGGCGGCGATTAAGTCGCAAATTCGATGTTGTTGATAAAAAAAGAAAAGAAAATAAGAAAAAAAAAAGAAAAAAGAAAAGAAAAATAAAATGATGATACAGTTAGTGTTGTGATAGTTAACAAAAAATCAAAGTATGTAGTTAACTACTTTAAAAATTACAAATAGGTAGTTAAGTAGTTAAATGAAATTACAAGTAGGTAGTAAGTAGGTAGTTAACTACTTGAACTTTTTGAAGTAGGTAGTTAAGTAGGTAGTTAATTAGTTAATCCTTTAACTAAACACGTACTTCATTCCTTAGTAGGAATGAAAGATTAAATTAGTGTAAAAAACATTTAGTCATACCTTTAATAATTAACAATTTCCATATTTTATCGGTTTTGCCAGTTCTTTATGTTTAGCAATATTTACATAACGGTTGGACAGATAATATAACATAGTTTAAATTCAAGAGGTTGTTTACAAGAAGAAATAATTTATTGTTAAGTTAACATTTTTTGCTGATGTATTATGCAAACTTATTTTAAAAAGTTTTGTATTTTTTACCCACTTTATTGTCTAACAGTACTGATGAGTTAGAGTTCGCAAATATATCTAAAAACTTCAACGATTTTAATTAGGCTCATAAACTATAAAGCACTTTGTGTATAAAATCACTATTGAGTGGCAAAATATCGATTTTTATTGAAGACTCGCAGCACGTGCAATTTACTGTAGATTACTGTACACGTTCTCACATTTTGTTTCAAACACCTGTGAGTTTTACCTAATATTGCCCCGCAGATAGTGATTGTTTATATAAAAACACTAAATAACTTGACTGCTTACTTCACTAAATACTTTCTGCCTACTTTTTCACTACTGTGTTAATTATTTGTATTAACTACTTTATTTTTTGAAAGTAGGTAGTTAAGTAGGTAGTTAACTACTTTTAAAAAGGAAAGTAGGTAGTTAAGTAGTTAGCCAAAATCATGGTAGTTAAGTAGTTAAGTAGTTAACTACTTAAGTAGTTATCACAACACTATATACAGTAGAATTATACTATTATGCATAGCCTATGCGTAGTAAAATATTAGTTCTGTTATTTGATCATTAACTTAAAAAAAAGTCCAGATCTTTTCTGTCTAAATATACGCCTGGGCAAAAATCGCTCCTCTTCTCTATTCTTAGAGCATTTTTCAAGGCTAGTATTTATTTACCATTAACACATATTATTTTATTACTGTTTTAGATTATTTATTGCCTTTTTTATTATTTACTATTTTAACATTGGTTTTTGTGTTTTATTAGTTTATTTCACACCGTATATAATGTACATACAAAAAATACAAATAGTCAAAAAAGAACATATCACAAGAAAAACCGTTTAAATCTGCATGAAAGTTGCACAGGTATTTATAAAAAATACTGCCATGTACAATAAAAAAAAATATTTTTTACCACCAATCAACCAAAGTTAAATTTTGTAAACATTTCAAGTGTGACACATACCGCGTATGTGTCCCTTGCGTGAAAACTCAAAGTACAAGCGTTAATGGAAAACGATTATCTTTCTTCTTTCTTTGTCTGGCCTATGGTGTAATGGATAGCACGCCAGAGTAGACTTTTAAGGTTTCGGGTTCAATTCCTGTATTGGCCAAATTTTTCAATAAATTTGGCTGTCTAAATTTCTTAGCGCCTGGTTATTTTCGCTTCTACTTTGGGTCGTTACATATTTGGTGGCCGATACGCACCTCCGGGTATGTATACTAGGGTACCCCCTGTTTTACAGAAGATAGACGGGCTTGTTGGGGGTGGTGGAGGAGTGCGGATTGAATCAAAGAGGCTGAGAGCAGCTCTTCTCTTGGTGGGAAGGTGTGACACATACCGCGTATGTGTCCCTTCCGCGAAAACTCAAAGTACAAGCGTTAATAAAATGCGAAAATTTTTTCCCTATTTTTGTCCGGCCTGTGGCGTAATACATAGGACGCCAGAGTCCACTTTGGAGGGTTACAAGTTCAATTCCTGTATTGGCCAAATTTTTCAATAAATTTGGCTGTCTTAATTATTCAGCACCTGGTTATTTTCGCTTCTACTTTGGGTCATCACACAAAGAAATTTATCACATTTTATTCTATGCTGCTTTCAAGAAAAAAATGTGTTAGTCTTTTACAAAACAAGTTGAAAGATTTGGCTTGCACTATGTTGTTTGGCAATTTGTTCCATAGATTAATTATTCTATTACTAAAGAATTATTTCTTTATATTTAGGTGATGCTTATTTCCTTGAAATTTAGCTTCGTTATTTTGGGTTTTTAGATTTTTATCTATTGAAAAAAGCATTTTAGAGTCGATATCAACTATTCCATTAAGAATTTTATAAACTTTTTCGTTTTAAAATTTTTGCAATGATAAGGTTTCTAGCTCGAACTCATTGCAACGAGTTTCATATGCGACTTTAGGAAAACCGCAGCGTGCATATAGCTTGCGTGTGAATACATGTTGGACGCGCTCAATTGTTTTGTCGTCTTTTATTAGATGTGGAGACCACACACTAGTCTCAAATTCTAAAAGCGGCCTTATGAACGTAATGTATGCTTTTAGAAGAGCTGACATGTTATTTGTAGTTAAAGCTCTGAACAACATAGATACCGGGTTGTGTGCTTTTGAGGCAATAGCAGCACAATGCTCTGAGAATTTAAGATTATGCGTGATTTTTACACCTAGTTTGCAGACAGAATGTTTGCACTCAATATTTATGGAGTTTAAATGGTAAAGTGTGTTAGGGTTGTTGTGCCCTAAGGAAAAAATGCTGCATTTTTGGAAAGCAATATTCAACTGCCATTTCTAGGACTAATTATGAAAGTCGTTCAATGAATTTTGGAATCGATCAAAAGATTGAGGGATGTCTATATAATTTGATAAACTTTTGCGTCGTCAGCAAAAAGCTTGATTTTTGTAGACCCTCCAATTGATTTTGGCAAAAATCGGTTATGTATATCCAGAACAAAAGGCGACCCAAGACACTACTTTGGGGCACCCCACTTGAAACAATTTTTTTAAGAGCGTGTCATTCCGTGATGACTTGGTGTCTTCTTCCTATTAGAAAACTTTTTAACCAATCAAAAAGTTCATAACAAATGCTGTATTTTGTAAATTAAATAAGAGTTTTTCATGACTCACGGATTCAAATGCTTTAGCATAATTGATGTACAGGCATTTGTCTATTTTGCCAGATAAATTAAAAGTTGTGAGCCCACTGATTTTTTTTGACAAAAAACTGAACTGATTTTTAGAAATCAGGTTTTGATCTTTAAGAAATTTAATAATTTTGGAGTAATAATTTTAGGATATTCAATTAATTTTCGATGATTTAGTTTTTTTGAGTGGAACAAGTTTATTTATACAAGTTTCGATTTTGCCGCAAAAAACTATGTATAAACTTTCTACCGAATGATTATTTGACATAAACTCGGATTTTCAGTGAACCTCAGTAAGAATTTTTTTTTGTTTCAAAAATATTAGCCTTTTTAGAGTTGTAAACTATTTTGCTACACTTTTCTAGGTGCTTTTTAATAGAACAATTTACATGGAATTCCATACTTAACTGGTCGCACATCGTTCTAGAAGGCTCAGTGTCGAATAAATCAAAAACAATATCGTTTTGATTAGTTAAAATAACATCCAGTGTGTTTCCGCTTATATGTGTGGGAAAATTTACAAGTTGTTGGAAACCATTTTCGACCACAGTGTTCAATAAAATATTATGCAACATGCAATTACTTGTAAAAACGTTATTTCCCAGTTGATAATATCCCATTAACAATTCATAATATTAACAGTTGGCATGTTAATATCCCCCACTAGAATTGTAGGAAAAGGAACCTTAGAAACTTCAGTAATAAGTTTTTCAAAACTTTGCATTTTTTCAACTTCATTTTTTGTATTGAACGGGTTATAAAAACAGATAAACCCAACTTTCTCTAGAGCTCCCAAAACATCTAATATGACAATTTGGAGATCCAAGAGAATTGGTTCTAAGGCTAGCTCAATTGTTTTTATTTTATTTTTGATAAAAACAATCACACCTCCAACCTTGCACCGTTTGTCTTTTCGAACAACATTGTATTGATTTGAACCAATTAAATTATAATTATTAAGTCTATCATCAAGCCATGATTCACAGACAAACAATATATCATATTGATTACTTGACAGGAGAGCTTGCAGTTCAAAAATTTTATTATTGAGGCTACGGGCATGGAATAGCAGACAGCGAATACCTTGTGCAATGCCTGTCCTAGCGCTCGGTGGATTGAATACCAGAGTCTGGGAGGTCATTTACTTCCGTTTGGCATCTCTGGTTACAAACCAAGAGTCTAAAGAAGGTCCGTTTCTTGAAATTTTAAAAGCTTTGGTGGGTAAGTTAGCAGCTGTCACCAAGTCTTCCCACTGTTTGCAGAGATCAGTCAGACGCTTGCGTTCCAAGAGCGTAAAACTGCCGGACGAACACTGATCCTCATGTTTATTAGCTGCACAAATTCTTGGCATACTTCAAAATAAGGTGTGTTGGGCGCTTCTTTTAAATTTAACCTTAAGAAGCCTATCTGGATGTTCAGAATTGTTTCCGCCCATTCAAAAAACTCAAGTGGAGTAACTTGCTGCGGTAGATTAAGGCTGGAGATAATCGCTAAAATATTGCGGATGTCTTGATTCAAATTACTGGTATCAGGTACACCTTTTAACACTAAGGTTTTCTCGTTCTCTTTGCGTTGGGTTTTTTCAGTTTCTTTTCTTCTCGTTCAGAGTCATACTTACAAGCCACACTAAAAACTGTTCTTCTGATAAGGTTGTGGGAACAGTTTATTTCCTTTGCCTGCGCTTTTTCCTTGGAGATGTGACAACTTTAAAATCTGGATCCGCGTTTTCCAAGGCTAGATTTAAATTGAAACAAGAATTAAATAATCATATTATCTAGTTCAAATTTGAAAACAAAGTTTTGTTTTGATAACTTATTTGAATTTTCATTAAGAAAAAAATTTAGTTATCAGCGTAACTGACTTATTTTCGGCCACCTTTTTTTATTTTTTTATATAAGTTTTTTTCTGGTTTTTCCAATCGACCCAAATTTGGTCTAAGAAACAAACGATAGCTATTTTTGTTATTCCAGTGCAAAATTTTAAAATTTCTTTTACACTTAAAGATCATTGGAGGCTTAAATTTGTTTTTTATAGTGGCAGAAATTGAGGCCCAAACCATTAACTTCAGCCACCTAGAAAAAACTGGTTATAACTATTGCCAAAACAAACAATAAAAATTTTTAAAGGTTGCAAGTTTATTCTTAGGTATAGTTCTTGGTATACATATAACTTTTTTTCCCGTTTGCAAACTTTAAAATTTATTAATAAGACTTTAAATAATTATGTTAAAACCTTAAAAAAACAAGTTTTAATAACTTGTATTTTTTGTTCCAATTTCATTTTTGGCTTAAAAAACGTTTAAAAAAAAGTCAAACGAGCAAAAAAAATTTATGTCAATACGGTAGTACGATGATATTTAAAAACAGCAAAAACGGCAGGTTCTTTCACCTATATTTTAAGGTGGCCGAAATTAACGGAATCTTAAAATCTTAAAATTGAATCCTAATTAAACGCATAGCAAAGTGATTATGATGAAAATATCAAAATATGAAAATTAACAACTTTGAGCCTTAAATAAAAGATATTTTAAGGTTATATATTGCTTCGTACTAAATTTGATGCAGTTTAAACACAGAGCCAAAATTAAGAAAATCACAAAAAATCACTTTTCTTTCAATTAGAAAAAGTGGCGATTTTGCGCTTGTCAAAGATTATTGTGAGTATAATTTTTTCAATTGACATTTCATCAAACTAAAAAAATTCAAGAGTGCTGTGTGATTAATTCAATGTATAAACAAATCATTATCATATGGTAGAATTTTTTATTTATTGAGCAGCTGCCCAAACCAAATGCAAATTTCCTATAGACCATATAAGGTCCATCTCAGACTAGTCCACATCTTTTCTGTCTAAACATACGCCTGGGGAAAAATCGCCCCTTTTTCCTGCTCTCTTCTTAAAACAAATTTATCAAGGCTAGTCTACCACTTTTTTTGAATTAAATTAAAAAAATAGCCTAATAAACTGTAGTTTTAGCTGCCCAATGACATATGTCTTTAATCACTCCGTTGCCAAGATATACTTTTTTAACATTTTTAATATTATCAATAGAACATATATTATTTATCAATAAAAAGTAATTCCTAAGAAGTCTTGCGCAATTTTCTAATATTTATAAGGAACCCATGCTTGTTTGTTTGTTTGTTTTTTTTTTTTGATCAATCAGTAACGAGGGAGGAATACTTGTTTTAAGATATAAGCGTTTGAAAAATAATATATTAATAATAAGAAGAAAAAGAACATAATACTAAATTTACCCACGTTCTTTAATTATAGTTTGCGCGGTGCCGTTGGGCTTAGTCTCCGTGTGGCGCTCCAGCGCCACCGATAATTTATTTTTAATAAATATAAAAAATAATAACAAAAAGAAAAAGAATTTAAATTACAATATCTACCCACGTTGTTTAATTATAGTTAGTGCGGTGCTGTGGCGCTCAAGACAAATTTTACCTACGTTCTCTAAATATAGTTGGCGCAATGGCGTGCGCCAATGATTGCAATTATAATTTTTTAATTAAAAATAATAAGAAGAAGATGATGAACATGAATTACAAAATTTACTCACGTTCTCTAAGTATAGTTGGCGCGGTGCCGTGAGTTAAATTGCAGTGTGGCACCCCCGCACCACCGATGATTGGAATTATATTTTTTGAAATATAAATAATAATAAGAAGAAAAAGATGATAAACATAATTACAAAATTTACCAGATAATCTTCTTATATCTGTCGCGGTGCCGTGGGGCTAAATCGCAGTGGGCGCTCCCGCGCCACAGATGATTGCAATTAGTTTTTTTGGAATAAAAAAACATGAAGAAAAAGATGATAAACATAAATTGCAAATTTTATTCAGATTCTCTTATTATAGTTAGTGTGGTACCGCAGGGTTAAATCGCCACGTGAACGATGAAAGAATATTGATTTTAAGATAATGAGCGTTAGAATTATAATAATAAATAGAAGAAGATGAACATAAATTACTAAAAATTTTCCCAACTTTTTCTAATTATAGTGTGCACCGTGCTGTGGGACTAAACCGCCGCGTGGCGCTCCCGCGCCACCGACACTTATTATTCTTTTTTTAATAAAACTTTGATTGAATTTTGTCATCAGTAATGCAAGAATTAAAAAAAAGAGTGCTGTTTTCGCCGTTTTCCGCGCGTTTGAAGCAGATGGCGCTGAGAACTGGTTCCGTTTCTTCCACCAATTAAAACCGGCCTGCTTTTTTGTGCGGTTTCTATGAGGGGCTGTTCGTTGTCTGCTCTGTACAATCCTTATTGTTTGCAAAACGCTGTTATTGTGCGGTTGGAAGTTTTTATTTGTCTATTTTTTTAATTTATTAATTTGATCAATAAGTCGATAACAAGAACCTAAATAAAAAAGTGGCTCCTAACAAAGTTGCGTAATTCTTTCTTCTTTCCAATGAGCCCATGTTTATTTTTGATCAATCAGTAACGAAGGACGAATATCGATTTTAAGAATTGAGCGTTAGAATAATAATAATAAAAAGAAGAAGAAGGAGATGAACATGAATCTCAAAATTTACCCACGTTCTCTAATTATGGTTGGCGCGGCGGCGCCACGGGGCTACATCGCCCTGTGGCGCTCCCGCGCCACCCATGAAAAATAAAAAACTTTTGAAAAGAAACTTTATTCATTATTAATCCAGTTACTTTTTCTACTAGTTCTTTTGTGTTTTAAACATAATCCAATTTTCTAACATCCTAAATTGTTGGCCGAAATTAAGGCCTGGCCAAAACTAAGTCAGATACCTTATTTATAAACTTTCATTTAATGTTTTTAAATAATGTTCTTATTTTTTTTCACTTTAATTTGATACCTTGATCGTTAAAATTGGTGCAGTATTTATTAAGATATTTCCGTTTCTCATACAAAAACCCTCGATGTTTTTTTGCTAAAACCACGAAGTGAAGGAAAAAAAAGCTTGGGCAAACTTCATAAAATCGCTGCTGTCGTTTGGTGTTTTTCACGAAAAAATCGCTGGTTTTTTGTACAGGAAACGCAATATCTCGACAAATACTGCACCAATCAATCTTAACGATAAAATTATCAAAAAGTAAATAATAGCCGCTTTCTTTGACGGCATAGTCTGTAACTTAAATCGTTATACTCATTGAGCTATCTTTCACGCGCAGAATTGTCAAAAAACGAGATTTTTGGGGGGTTAACTCCTAAACCACAGGATATATTTTGTTGAAAAAAATTTGTGAGCTATTGGCAGCAAAGGTAAGGTTTCCGCAAAAAATCGTCAAAACCGAAGACAAAAAGTTTAACTCCGCACCGCACCTTTAAGTATCTTTGGTTACACCCCCGCCCCCAAGTGTAGTTCTGAAAACACCACAGAAACTGTTCAGTCAGAGTTCCTAAAAATAGTTTGTCCGTGCACGCAATTTTGACTTTGTGATGACTTCTTCAAGATCCTAATAAAATTTTAAAAAAGGTAAAAATTTTTATTTACGAATATTAAAACTGCCAAAAAGCTAGTGAAAAGTTATTTTTTTAAGTTTTCTTTTTACTAACGGTCGATTTTCAGGACAAATATAAAAATGGTTGCTGAATTTAAACTTAAATTGGACGAGCCAGTATCAGGTACACAGAGTAGTTTTGTTTCTTGATGGTCGGGGGACGGTAGCCGGCAAGTTAGTCAGTTGCTAAAAACTGTTGTTATTGATTGAATTTGCTTTTTTATCTCAAAAAAATTACCCCGGTTTCTAACGGCAACTTTAAATTTATCCCGGGTTAACATTTTTTGCGTTCTAAAATATACGCAAAGAAAATCAATATAACCCAGGTAACGTTTTGGATTAATGTTTTCTATTGTTTTATTACAAAACATTTAATCTATCTACAAAAGTGGATAAAACACTTATTCAATTCGTATAGCTTTTATTCGGCTGCGTTATAATTGTTTTAAATAAAATTAGCATATACGTCATGATCGACCGCACAATTTTTCAGATCACAAAATCGTGATTATCAATCGATTCTCGGTTTTCAGTTGTATATATGGTGCGAATTTCAGCTCATAGATTTTAATCAGCCTGTTTTAAATAAAATTTTAAAACTTTATTACTTAATTTTTTTGGCGATGATGAAGTTTATTGTCTAGTTTTCTTTCTATCATTTAGAACCCACAATTTAAAAATACTATAAAACATTTGAAGACCGTACACTATATAAGAGCTGTTTTTGTATTAA
>JASAMX010004726.1:12500-40681 GCA_030248175.1 Microlaimidae sp. YZB2_3 | reverse complement strand
ATCTACTTCGTTCAGTTACGTATTGCTCTGAAAAACCACCACCCCTCTAAAATTTGAGACGCTGCCCACCTATGGGTTCTTCAAGCATAAGAGGAATCAAAGAGCAAAATCGAAAAAAAGTTACAAGAAGAATGCGCTCTCAATGTTATAAAAAAATGATGTGTTATATAGATATATAAATAAGAATGTGTTTATAAAAAATATAACCAGAAGTAACCTTTCCTTTAATCCACAGGAACTTGCCCATATATATATAAATTTATATTAGATGAAAAATGGTAAAATTAAAGGTGGTTTAAAATTTTTTGGCATTGATAGATAAAAGGTCACAGTTAGGTAAGTGGTAAGAAGAGGGTATGCCAAAAAAGGCATCTAAAAAAATAGGTGGGTAGCTTTATAGATTTTAGGGGTAGACCTGATCCTTCAAATTTGGGCAGGGGTCTTCCAAAATTTTTTTGATATACCCCAAATTAGCCATTTTTAGCGTTTTTAGAACTTGGGATACCCAATTTTAGAAATGTTGTTCTTTTCCAATTAATTGGAAAAGTGGGTCTTAAAGAAAAGTCTACAGTCATATTTGCTAAATAATAAATTTACAAAATCATAAGCCGCTACAAAAATTCTACAATAAAACCAGCAGTTTTCATTCTTTCTGCTGTCTTGTTATTTGTGTTATCAACCGGGCAGGTCCCACCAATAAACAATAAACAATAACAGCGCGATGCTGTTCAACCACGGCTATAAAAGTATGATTTAGCCAAATATTCCTGTGGCTTGGGTAGCTCAGTCGCAGAGCGTTCCCATGGTGAGGGAAGGGTCGCTGATTCAAGCACAGCTCCAAGCCCCAATTTTTCAATTTAATTGGAAAAGTGCGTCTTGAAGCAAAGTCTACAGTAATATTTGCTAAATAATAAATTTACAAAATCAAAAGCCGCTACAAAAATTCTACAATAAAACCAGCAGTTTTCATTCTTTCTGCTGTCTTGTTATTTGTGTTATCAACCGCCCGGACGACTGGTCCCACAAATAAACAATAAACAATAACAGCGCAATGCTGTTCAACCACGGCTATAAAAAAGCGATTTAGCCAAATATTCCTGTGGCTTTGGTAGCTTAGTGACAGAGCGTTCCCTTGGTGAGAAATGGGTAGCTGGTTCAAGCTGGTTCAAGCCCAGCTCCAAGCCCCAATTTTTCAATTTAATTGGAAAAGTGCGTCTTGAAGCAAAGTCTACAGTAATATTTGCTAAATAATAAATTTACAAAATCAAAAGCCGCTACAAAAATTCTACAATAAAACCAGCAGTTTTCATTCTTTCTGCTGTCTTGTTATTTGTGTTATCAACCGCCCGGACGACTGGTCCCACAAATAAACAATAAACAATAACAGCGCAATGCTGTTCAACCACGGCTATAAAAAAGCGATTTAGCCAAATATTCCTGTGGCTTTGGTAGCTTAGTGACAGAGCGTTCCCTTGGTGAGAAAAGGGTAGCTGGTTCAAGCTGGTTCAAGCCCAGCTCCAAGCCCCAATTTTTCAATTTAATTAGAAAAGTGGGTCTTGAAGCAAAGTCTACAGTAATATTTGCTAAATAATAAATTTACAAAATCAAAAGCCGCTACAAAAATTCTATACCAAAAATAAGCAATTTTTGGGCTTAAATGAGCTCATAACTTTTTAGAATAGACTTGTCCAAAAAATAGCCTCCAAATTGAAGTCCACGTGTCTGATTTGGGCTATAAAATACTTTTCTTTGCGTATTTTGCAATTTGATTGGTCAAATCGATAATTGGTACACCTATGGAACTTGTAGTAATCTCGGTAAACCAACAAACTAAATAAAATAAAAATACATTGCTAAAAGTCTGGAATTTCGGGAAAAAAAATTTAAAAAAATTTTTTAGAAAAAATTGAAAAAATAAAATAAGATAGTGACATGGATCACCAAAAATATGGAGAATAATTTTCTTTTGGCTTTAAAAGCTAGGTAGGTAGGACTCCCATATACTTCCTCATTTGTTTTGAGAAATTAACTACATAAAAAAGAGTGAAAACATGTTTCTGGGTCAATTCTGGTCTAATTTCAAGAGAATTAAAAGCTTAAAAAATTCTTTATTGACATAAAATTTTTGTTTAAAAAATTGCCATTTTTGATCCATAAAACATCATATTTTAACCTAAAATAAAAGTTGAATCACTTTTTAAAGCTTAAAAATTAATTGAGATCTCAAGGTCAAAATGGATCTGCAAACATGTTTTTACTACTTTTTAAAAGTGAATTTCACAAAACAATGTAGGGGAAGTATTTGGAAATCCTACCCAAAAGGAGCTGTACTATTGTGTTGTATCCTGTTTCATTTTTGAGATCATTGTACTATACCATTTGCCCGGTGTTTCACATTTAAAAAATCCTAAAATAGCGGAAAAACCCACACAAAAACCTAAAAATTTGGTCTAAGACCTTGTAAGATTTTTTTGAATTAAAAAAAACTCTAAAAAACAAATAAATGCAATAAATTAAATAAATAAACAAACAAAAAACAAGAAATACAATAAATTTTGATAAAATTATTTTATTAAAAAAATATTTTAACTGCGCAGTTAAACTGTTTCTGAAACACTAACAACAGTTGTATCATTTCACCAGCGATTTTGCGTTATGTGCGCTGACACTTTTTACAACAATAATTGCTTTTATATTTGACATTTTTTATGTAAATATATACATATTTGGTATTAAACGAATAAAAATTCTTAACTACATATAATTTTAAAATTCCTAGTTTATTTGCTTATATTCTGCTGAATTATTTCAATTTTTAGAGCGTTACGCGTTTTAAAGCACAAAAAAAACTTGCGTATTTATTCTTGTACCAGCCACATTCCCTATGTATTTAATTTAAATTTAGCTTTAATTTATTACGCATGTTTAATTACATAAACCTTTCAAATTTAAGGTCATTTGATTAATTTTCAGTGGAGTTATTAAGATTTAAAGACGGTGTTACAAATAAAAAAATTTTTTTCAAGTACCTATCCGCTTTTTAGAAGTCACTTCTATTATGAATATATGCACATTAATTATCAATCAATTACGTGGACTTTTTTACATAAGTCGTTTAAATTTTTAGCGTATTGATTATTATTAAGCTGAGTTATTATGATTTGAAGTCAGCGTTACGCTTCTAAAACACTTGAAAAATTTGAATATTTGCTGCTGTAAGGTACACTTACTCTGTATAGATACACACATTTATACTAGTAATCGATAAAGCACGTTTAGTTACATATACAGTTTCATTTTTGAGTTAATTGATCCATAAATAGCTGAGTTATTTAAGTTTTAAAAAAATGTATCATAATGTTGCATAGCCGTTTTTCACATCAACCTAATTTGATTATCCACTTTAGTACAGGACGTTTTCTTTATGTATAAAGTAATGTTTAACACCATTCAATTAAACAAAATTGATTACATATATGGTTAAATTTTAAAGTCATTCCCGCAGTATTATACTGAGTTATTACAATTTGAAACAAACCAACTGCTTAAATTTGCATATGCACTTTTATACAAAATATGTTTTTTATTTATTATTTTTGATACATTAAACGATTAAGCACAACAAATTACATATACTTTTTAAAATTTTAAGATAATTGGTTAAGGTTTGACCGAGTTATTAAAGTTTTAATTAACAAACTACAAAATGAACAATCCAGCCATAATACTGGCGGCCTACGGCCTCCGGAATTACAACAAAGATGTATTTACTATATTTTTTAACAAAACTCACAAACCTATGTTTTCCGCTGTCACGATTTACGCTGTTATATATTGAAACAGACAAGACTCGCAAGGGAAGCTCAAATTTTTAGTTAAGAATCAGGGTAACTGATTTAAGGTCCGTTAAGTCTTAATTTCGGTCAGCGGCTATTATTTTTATCATGCTTAAAATTAGGAAATAACTGTGTATGGCTGGATAGATCATCATGTCATCTATCTGGCCATACACAATTCATTTTATATGTAAATATGCGCATAGCAATAATAACAGCTGATGGCTAAAATTACGACTGGCCGAATTTAAGTTAGTTACCCTACTTTCTATAGCTTATTGAAAAAAGTCTAAATCGATGATATATGTAGCCGTACTGCTCTACTAATAATTATAAAATTCAATTATTTAAAGCAATTAAAACTGATTTTCAAGGGCATTGGAAGTTATAAATTATAACCCGTGTAAATTTAAATCAAGTGCAAGTGGAATGTCAATAATTCAGGTAAAATTGTAAAATATTAGAGTGGACGTCAAAGAAGGTATTAAGAATATAGCGTATTATAATGAAAATGGTAATAATAAAGAAATTTTGTCATACAAAGATATAAACGAATCAATGGAAGTTAAAAAATAGACCAGTTACATACAGATAAAGGTAGATAATCCAAACAAAGCTTCAAACCAAGACTCGGAAAAATCTTTAAGGAATATTTAGTTCTATTTAGTTCTAAAAATTTTGGAATGGATGGTTTGAGATTGGTTTTAAATACTGAACATATTTATAACTAAAGCAAAAATAAAAGCTATTTAATTTTAACAAATCATAACTTTATTTTAGTGGTGGCTTTAATTAATTGCAATGTTTCACCAAAGAAATAGCAATAGAAATAACAATAGAAATAGTTTTTACTAAAGCATAGGTTAACATAATTAAACATATACTGCAGCAATTTTTGTAAATTGAAAATTAAAAAAACTAAAAAACACAGGTTTTTGACTACCGTAAAAAACGCTTTTTTCAAAACTGGGGTCGCATTCTGACGCGCGGTTAAAACTTATCCCGGGAAACCTTTTTTACGTGCTTAAGGATGCGACTGAAAAATCAATTTTATCCAGGGGCCTATTTCATAAAAATTGCTTGTAATTAATTTACAGCTGTAAATTTATAAACGCATATTTTTCTTTTGCATTTTTAATTAAAAATATATTAATAGAATTGCGTTTAGAGTTAAAAAAAAATTACATGTCTGTAAATTCCGTAAATTCCACAGTTACGTACGTATTTTTTAATTAATAAAATAGGAAGAAATAAAATGCGTTTATAAATTTACAATTACAGAAATCTTTATGAAATAGGCCCCTGGGGTGGTATGCTGAAGGTTTAATCCGACTTAAAATTAATCTGAAATTAGCGATTGTCGATACACAGTAAACATACTAGCAGTATCGATTAGATAATCTAGTTTAACGAATTTAATCTGAGATTAGGTTTAATCTCAGATTAAATCGTCACAAACTCGAGATTAAATTATTAATTTATGCAAATTTTTAAACCACCTCCGGAGGTGGATTAAAAATTTGCGGGGTTTTTTCCGCTAATCTCGGATTAGTGGCGATTTAATCTGAGATTAACTTTATTAACTCCGTTAACCTAGATTATTTAATCAATACTGTTAGTATGTTTACTGTGTGTCGACAATCGCTAATCTCAGATTAATTTTAAGTCAGATTAAACCTTCAGCATACCACCCCAGGTTAAAAAATTCTAATAAAAATAAGCCGGAATTAAAGGAAATAAAAACCCAGTAAAACAAATACAGCTGCTGCAGTCCTATATCAACTATGTAAGTGCTCAAATCCTAATAATAGCTGAGGATAAATTCTATCAAAATAAAAATAGCTGGGTGGTTAAGTAGTCACTTGTTTTTTGAGAAAATATCACGTGCAGAGAAACCCCTGACGCAATTTAATAATAATTGGTTACATCACCACTGACAATTATTTTCTGACTCGCACGTTTATTCTTGATTTCTTCCTGATGGGAAGCGGTTACGTCCATGATTTCAACCTGAAGAAATTCAGCTTTAGTAATTTATTTGGCATTTTAGGTTTTTTTCTCTGGCATTTTTACATTAAACACTTTTTATTTAATATAAACATACAAGTTAAAAAAGTAAGAGAATTTAGATAATGAAGATGAAAAACGTTTTACTGACTCTTTTTAATAGTTTTTAAACTTAATTATAAAAATCATTAAAAAACACTATTTTTATTATAGAGCTCTTAGCTGCAGCAATAACCTTCCAGTTCAACACCAAGATCCGAATTTTCTTCAACATAATTGGGATGCCGATTCCATGACCGACATATCTAATAGCACAGCAAAACCCAGAAATATTGAGGTGAACACCAGAAAAAACCAGTGTTTACTATTAATATTTTGCGATCATGGTAAAGTGGATTTAAGCAAAAAATATTAATATAGATTATCAAAAAAATGATAAATTTAATAAAGATAGGTTATTGGGGTATCCTGCAATGTTCAAAGCACGGGGTTTTTAGATCCTTAGATAGGAAAATGGAGTTACTTACAAGTTACACTTAGATGTTAAGTTTGCATCAGTTTGTACTAAATAAAGATATTCTATTTAGACTTTCTTTTATACGTTACGCTTTATTAGATTTAGGCTTAGGCAGAGGTTTTGGCGACTTCAAACTTGCGGTTTCATTTTCACGTTTTCAGGAACCCTTGGCTGCAACGACCCTATACCGCGTTCATTATAAAATCTAACTATAGGCAAATCAAACCTAGCTGACCTCGATGATTTGCAGTTTAGAATTTACGATTTAACAATAAATCTATTTAAAATTTGACCACAAATGGTTTTATAATGTTGTTAAATTGCAAATAAACAAAGTTTATTTTTAAGTATTTTAATTAAAACTGCTATTGATTGTCCTTGGGGAAATAATGATCTTAAAATGTCGATGAAAATGAAGGATGATGTCTTTATTGAACTCATTTAAACGTTTTGACAAACTACAGTTGTCATCATCAGTAAGATCTAAAAATACAAAAATTTATAAACATGACAAGAATAAATATAGAACTGTACAGTGACAAGAATAAATCTAAAAAAAGCTATAGGATGGTAGATAAAACATTTTAAAGAGAGAAAAAGGTAATTTACAAGATTACTGAAACAAGGTTAAATAGTGAACAGAAATACTTTAAAATTGAGTACAACAATGTTTTTGTTTGAAATTGAAGAAAACGGGGTACGATATTTAAAAATAAAGGCAAATTTACGCGGATTTCAAAACAAATTTTGACACAAAACCCGAATTTTAAAACATATAAAATAAACAATAAAACACGATAAAAATATAAAAAAACACGTGAAAAATTTTATAAGACTTTTTTAGTAGGAGATACGATGTGGACGGAAAAGAAAATAATTGTTAATTGTAAATTATAAAACATGCAAAAAAATTTTTTTATAAAATTATTTACTTATTTTAAAAAACCCAACTTTAAACTGATAATGGAATGTAAAAAAAAAAAATTAAAAATAGCTGAAAATAAAATAAGGTTTTTTAAATTTTGGAATGTTTTGGTAAAATATTAAAATAAAACTTTGGAGAGAAAAATAAGACTTTATATGTACGCAAGTGCAAAAACATTAGAACTTATTAAGAAACCTGCAAAACGATGGGATTTATAGAACTAACGTTAGTATGGAAACCATAAAACCTACTAATATAAAACTTACAAAAAAGAGGACCTTAAAAAGAGGATAACATGGGATAAAAATAAAACTATACATAATAAACTACAAATATTCTAAAGGAACAGATGAATTTTTGTCGTTTAACTCTGGTTTGTCATTAATTATGCATAAACTTTTTTTAATTAACAGGAAAAAACGCATTATTTTCGGTGGTTACAATTTTAAAATCCTTAAAACTAGGCATATTACTTAAGTTAAAATTTAAAAAGTGATCATAAATAGCTGAGGGTCCTGTGCTCGTTAGCTGTTTTCCTGTCTTGGATGAAACCCAAAGATGTTCCGCGATTCTGGTGCCAAGATAACGGTATGTTTTGCTATAGTACCGTACCGAACAGGTAGGACATGTGAAAGAGTAGACGCACCAGAACGTAACAAAAACGGGACTCTGTCCTTCAAAGGAAAAAAAATTACGAATGCGAGACGTAAACTTAAATACAGTTTTGAAATTAGCCTGTGGTAAATGATTATAAAAAACTTTGACGATTTCTTTCGTACAGTTAAAGAATAAACCCTTAAATATGGTAAAACTAGAGAAACACGCATCTTTTTAGCATTATGAATTAAGGGTTTTGGAGTAGGAGCCGAAACTTTTGCCATGAAAAAATTTATTAGTGTTTGAATATAAAAATATGTATAACCATTTTTTTGCCAGAAATAATTTTAGTAATTTAACCTGCTCCCAAAAACGTGGTAAACTGCGAAATACAAAGAATAATAGAAATCTTCCACAATTTCAAGGTAAAAAATAGGTATCTTAGAACATATGTCTTTTTCAGTAAAAAATGTTATTTCCGCAATTAAAAAACTACCAAACAAACTTTCTAAAACGCCTGACGGTTTTTCTGCCTATTTTTTTAAAAGGTTATCAAAAATTATCGCTCATCTACTTCCTATTATTTTTCAAAAATCTTTCAATGACGGAATCTTGCCTCTCGACTGGAAATCGGTTTTAGTAATTCCTATTTATAAAAAAGGACACAAAAACAATAGAGAAAACTATCGACCAATCTCACTAACTTCATTTTCGTGTAAACTTATGGAGCAGTTGGTAAAAAATGAACTTTCAGCTTTTTTTAAAAATGTTTTGTCAAAGTGCCAACATGGCTTTCAGGCTCAAAGTTCAACAATAATTCAGCTGCTTAAAACTATGTATGATTGGACGTTATATTTCAAAAACCGAAAAAGTATAGATGTTATCTTTTTGGATTTTGCAAAAGCGTTTGATTCGGTTTCTTATCAAAAACTTTTGCACAAACTAGAATCCTATGGCGTCACTGGAAGGTTTTTAAAATGGATAGAATCTTTTTTTAATTGGAAGATCACTAAAAGTTGTAATTAATCAAAATCAATCATCTTCTATAAACGTTGACAGTTCAGTTCCACAGGGTTCTGTTCTGGGCCCTTATTTATTTTTAATTTACATTAATGATATTGTCGATTGTGTTCACCATTCGAAAATTAAACTTTTTGCGGACGACGCAAAGGTTTATACTAGTTTTGATTCAGACGATCAAGAACTTAAAAACAAGCAATTGCAGGAGTATTAATCAAATAACTAACTGGTCAGCTGAATGGGAGCTCAATTTGGCAGAAAACAAGTGTCAAGTCATGCACATGCTCTCAAAATCTACATAAATTTGACTATAAAATTTCTATTTCTATAAAAAAGTTTTGATAAAAACAAGATTAGCAAAAGACCTTGGAGTATATGTTTCTGACAATTTAAAATTTTCTCAGCACTGTGAAATTATTGTTAAAAAAGCTTTAAGAATATCTGCGCTAATATTCAGGACATTTGCATCCAACTCAGTTAAAAATTTTATCCATGCTTATGTTAGTTACGTTCGGCCGATTTTGGAATCTGGTACTGTAATTTGGAATCCTCACTTAAAAAAGATATCGAACTTCTAGAAAGAGTGCAGCGAACTTATACAAGAAGAATTTTCAAACGTTGTAAACTACATTATGTGAATTATGATAACAGATTAAAATTTATCAAACTTCAAAAGCTTGCTGATCGGCGCCATATTATCGATTATAAAATTATTAATTTACATACCACTTTAACGCCTCATGATTTTTTCTCTTTTAATGTAAATCCTACTAGAGGTCATAGGAATAAGCTAAAAATTCAAAAAAGTAGAATTGATGCTAGAAAACATTTTTTTTGTAACAGGATTGTTTCAAAATGGAATTCTATATCAGAACAACATATTTCAGCTACTTCATTAGATATTTTTAAAAAAAGACTAGGTAGTGGTTCTTTTTTTAGGATTTTTTTTGTTGGTTTATTAGAAATAAATAAATAAAAAATAACCGATGTGAGCGAAAAAGCAATATACGGGATTTACAACGTCGGTTTACCGCAAGCCCACTTTCAGCGGTGTTTACAGCAATTTCAGCAGCTTTTTACCGGACTCTTTCAAACGTAGCCTTATATTGGGATTGCTTTTTCGCTCACATCGGTTATCCAGTAGCTTACCACGTTTTTGGGAGGAGGTTAAATTACTAAAATTATTTTTGGCAAAAAATGGTTATACATATTTTTATATTTTCAAACACTAATAAATTTTTTCATGGCAAAAGTTTCGGCTCATACTCCAAAATTCTTGATTCATAATGCTGCAAAAATGCCTGTTTCTCTAGTTTTATCATATTTAGGCGTTTATTCTTTAACTGTAAGAAAGAAATAGTCAAAGTTTTTCTATAATCATTTACCACAGGTTAATTTTAAAACTGTATTTAACCTACGTCTCACATTCCTAGTTTTTTTCCCTTCAAGGACAGAGTCCCGTTTTTGTTATACGTTCTGGTGTCGTCTACTTTTTAACATGTCCTACCTGTTCGGTACGGTACTATGGCAAAACATACCGCCATCTTGGCACCAGAATTGCGGAACATCTTCGGGTTTCATCCAAGACAGGAAAACAGCTAACGAGCACTGGACCCTCTCGTATCTCCTACTAAAAAAGTCTTATAAAATATTTTACGTGTTTTTTATATTTTTATCGTGTTTTATTGTTTATTTTATATGTTTTAAAATTCGGGTTTTGTGTCTAAATTTGTTTTCAAAATACGCGTAAATTGACTTTATTTTTAAATATCGCACCCCGTGTTCTTCAATTTCAAACAAAAAAAATGATTTTACCCAATTTTAGAGTATTTTTGTTCACTGTTTAACCTTGTTTCAGTAATCTTCTAAATTACCTTTTTCTCTCTTTAAAACGTTTTATCTACCATCCTATAGCTTTTTTACATTTATTCTTGTCACTGTATACAGTCCTATATTTATTCTTGTCATATTTATAAATTTTGGTATTTTTAGATCTTACTGATGATGACAACTGTAGTTTGTCGAAACGTTTAAATAAGTTCAATAAAGACATTTTCTTCATTTTCATCTACATTTTAAGTATTTTATTAAGTGGAAGCGTGCTATAATTTAAAACCACTACGAGAATGGTAAACACAATTTATACAATTTATATTTATTATTTAAAAATTATTAATCGCAAAAATTTTACAATAAGCGAGGTATAACCGACGTTGGTAGTGAATCTCTCGATAATTAGATTCGACTAGTGATAGTAGGAGTATTCACCATTTTATTTTTAAAGTAGTGAATATAACTGAAAGCCAAATAAATCCGTTTTATAAATCGACAACCAAATATTTATAGCACGTGTGCATTTTCTTGTTTTGGGACCGACCCAATAAACTTTATATTTTTTCCGCAATTTCTAAAGCCACCAATTTTAAATTCAAAACCAAAACTAAACCACCACGATCCGGATCCTTACGAATTTCCAATTTTATAACTAAAACCAATTTTAATCCCTGCTAGCAAAAACTCTATTTTTTGAAAACCAAACCAATAATTTTATAATTCAAAAATCCTTAAGTTTTATCTCGAGATTTACCACCAATCCAATAATAAAAAAAATATAGGAAGTAATTCTTTTCTTGAAGGACTTCTGCAGAAAGCCCTGAAAAGACTTATCTCCTTTACAATAAAATCAATTACCAAAAGTTACACAAGTCCTTGAAAATTCAGCTTCTCAAAACACCAATTTTTTTTCTTTTTTCGACTAGTACATTAGCAGTTTTTGCGCGATTTTCAAACAGAAATTAAGGTCCTCCGACGGTTGCTAAGGAGCTTTTTAACCTAACCGTGTACAAATTATTCCTTATGTGACTTTGGTCGATTATTATGTCTATTTATAAGATTTTTCCCACTTTACTTTTTGAAGGTGCGAACTGAGTTTAAAAAGTTTATTCAAAAAAAATCGCTAAAAGTTTACTAAAAAAAGAAACTTATTTATAAAACACACAATATCATTTTGCGTAATAAAAGAGTAATCCGCTGTTTTTTAAAGCAACACAAATCGCTTTTTTAAGGATGCTGGGTGTATTAATTAAAAATATATTCATGTTAGGTACAAATATTCTAAAAGAAATGTCAGCCGAAATATAGCCGCCAGGTTACAGAAATCAGTCATATTATGCTTATAACTTCATATACATATATAGCAGGTTTCATCAGCTTATTCATTATAAAATGCCGTTCGTTTTGCTTTATCGGAAAGAAAGTCATCAATACCTTGTATAAATTGTGGCTGTTTGTATTACTTTTTACACACTTATGATTTTTCGAAACAAAATATAATCTGACTAAGTTTTGTATTCTTTTCTACAAAATTTTAAGATTACCCTAATAAAATATCAAAGACCCTCTGCAAATAATTAAAGTTTTAAGATCAATATAAAAATCTAATTAGAAACATATCTTAAGTTATAATTTTGAGTGCACTAAATAAGAAAGTTCGTATAAAAAACGGGTATTTTAGATAAACCTCGTGTAAAAGCTGGTTCATACTTGTGACAAAACGTCCTTTGGACAAAATCCAAGGACAAAAGTCCTTTGGACTTTGTCCAAAGGTCAAATACAGCGTAAAAACTTTCTTTGGACTTTGTCCTAACGACAAAGTCCAAAGGACAAAATCCAAAGGACAACGTATTCATACTTTTTTGTCCTAGTAGTATTCATACTTCGTCCAAAGGAAAAAGTCCAAAAGACGTTTTGGCTTGTCCAAAGGACGTTTTGGCTTTTCTAAAATTGTCCTTTGGAATTTTTTATTAAAGACGTTTTGTTACAAGTATGAACCAGCCCTAAGAGTGTTTTAAAGGTTTTTTAAATCTGCGGTTGCCGTTCTATCATATCTTTCATTTCACTAACTAAACTTTAGTTTAAAAGAATGTTTTCTAATATCACGAAAATATGGTCTTTTGACTGTGAAAACAATCTATGTTAGGAACCTTTCTTTTGGTAAACTCCTTGTTCTAAAAACAATTAGTTTTTTTACAATTTTATTCTAAAACATTGTGTACCAATAAGCTAAAAATATATAAAAATTTTTTTCCTCAAAATAACAGTGCGGTAATCTTAGACACCGAAAAACGTGAATTTGAGGTACATTATATCTTTTAGAAATTTTAGGTTTACTTTTTTGGTTGATTGTACTGTTGAGTCCTTAGCCTGAATATAATCTATAGTATATAAAAAATATAAATTTCATGTGAGCCTATCTCTGAAACAAAACTGTAAATTTACACGAAAGCTTTAATAATTAATGTAGCTTTAGATAATTATTCAAAACTTCCAAAAATTAAACACATTCCTGTACAAATTTTTTGATTATTAAAAGTGTAGTCTTCTAATCGATAGGGTTTGTTATTAGTCATTTTTCACTGGTAAAACCGAATTTAGAAAATTTTAAAGCCTTCCGAAAACATTTTAATTTTTCAGATCTGTCTAAAATTTACTGCAATATTTCCATTTATGAATCAATAAATACACCATGAAACTCATTTTTCAGAAACCAAATTTTTTACCGCAAAATTTACATTAGATATTTTACATGGAACGCAATAACACCGTTTTACGAGTTTTGATACCCAAAACGCAAAAATATAGCTTACGTCTTCGAGAATCAATTGCTACCATGATTAGAAAAATTAAGATTGGTCACGTAAAACAGAGTGTGGGTGTCTTAAAAATAACTACATCAAAGTTGGTAAAAAATAATATCGTTTGGGTTTCCAAACACAATAATAGGCGGCACGGCGAAAAACATGTAGTGGTATATTTTAAAAGTCACGACACCACAATAGTTAAAAAATAAGATGAGTTCTCAATCACGTTCAGAGTACTGCACCTTTAAGACAAAAAATAGGCGTCTAAACGGATTTTTTTTCCCAACGTATTTGAGATTTGTTACTTCTGAAGAAGGAACCTGACGTGGTTTCGAAACGTCAAAAATAAATTTCGTTATTGGAGGAAATTGCCCAACAATTGTTAAATATTGCAGCTTTTTATCCTCGTCCGCCCGGCCAGGTTTCCTTGTGTATACACAAATTACATTCTACGTCTTAAGCGCGATATTAATAAGAGCGCGTTAAATAATATTTAACTCAATATCCTTTAAACGTTACGCCATGGGAAATTTTATGTTTAATCTTTTTTTAGTGACAAAACTTAAGCCTATAATATTTTCTATCCTTTTTTTGTTCTTTTTTTTAAATATTATCTAAATATAGAAAACTATAGTAGTCTTTATGTTTGGTATTATAGTTATTATTTTTTTAAAAAACTACTTTATGAAAATAATTTTATGAATAATTCTTATTACCGTAGAAAATCCTCAGTTTGAAAACATATTTTAAGTAATGTGTTCGTTGCGGGTATGGAAAACCTGATACCTCCTGTTTGTTGCTGTTGGGTATGTTTATTTATTTTTAAATTATTTTAACGTGTCAAAAATTTCAAAAATTTATATTTAAAAAACAAGTGTTTGTAAATTGGATACAAGTCATCAAAACACCACATTTTAAAAGTATTTTTATGACATAATATAAATTTTAAAAAAATTTAACACAATTGAATTTGTTTGGTCTGTTTTTTAAAATAATTTATTTCAGTATTTCTTGACTAGCCTTGAAAAATTCTCTAAGAATAGAGCAGAAATAAGGCACGATTTTTCCCCGGGCGTATGTTTAGACAGAAAAGATGTGGACTATTCTGAGATGGACGTTATGTGGACTATAGGAAATTTGCATTTGGTTTGGCCAGCTGCTCACTAAATAAAAATTTCTACCATATGATAATGATTTGTTTATACATTGATCTAATCACACAGCACAGTTGCATTTTTTTAGTTTGATGAAATGTCAATTGAAAAAATCATACTCACAGCAATTTTTGACAAGCGCGAAATCGCCACTTTTTCAATTAGAAGGTTATATTTGTATGTGTAAAAAACAACTATAAATTTGAAAAAGTGGCGATTCCGCGCTTGTCAAAGATTGCTGTGAGTATGATTTTTTAAATTGACATTTCATCAAACTAAAAAACATGCAACAATGCTGTGTGATTAGATCAATGTTTTAACAAATCATTATCATATGGTAGAAATTTTTATTTAGTGAACAGCTGCGCAAACCAAATGCAAATTTCCTATAGTCCACATAATGTCCATCTCAGCCTAGTCCACATCTTTTCTGTCTAAACATACGCCCAGGGAAAAATCGCCCCTTTTTTTCTGCTCTATTCTTAGAGCATTTTTCAAGGCTAGTCTACCACTTTTTTTGAATTAAATTAAAAAATGGCCTAATAAACTATAGTTTTAGCTGCGCAATGACATATGTTTATAATCATTCCGTTGCCGAGATATACTTTTTTAGATAAAAAATAATAATAAGAAGAAGAAGAATTTAAATTACAAAATTTACCCACGTTGTTTAATTATAGTTAGTGCGGTGCATTTGCGCTCCAGACAAAGTTTACCTACGTTCTCTAAATATAGCTGGCGCGAGGCCGTGCGCCAAATAATAATAAAATTTAATAAAATAAAATTTCTACCATATGATAAAGATTTGTTAAAACATTGATCTAATCACACAGCATTGTTGCATGTTTTTTAGTTTGATGAAATGTCAATTTAAAAAATCATACTCACAGCAATTTTTGACAAGCGCGAAATCGCCACTTTTTCAATTAGAAGGTTATATTTGTATGTGTAAGAAACAACTATAAATTTGAAAAAGTGGCGATTTCGCGCTTGTCAAAGATTGCTGTGAGTTTGACTTTTTCAATTGACACTTCATCAAATTAAAAAAAATGCAACAGTGCTGTGTGATTGGATCAATTTATAAACAAATTATTATCATATGGTAGAAATTTTTATTTAGTGAGCAGCTGCCCAAACCAAATGCAAATTTCCTATAGTCCACATAATGTCCATCTCAGACTAGTCCACATCTTTTCCGTTTAAACATACGCCCGGGGAAAAATCGCGCCTTTTTCCTGCTCTAATCTTAGAGCATTTTTCAAGGCTACCACTTTTTTGAAATTAAATTAAAAAATAGCCTAATAAACTATAGTTTTAGCTGCGCAATGACATATGTTTATAATCATTCCGTTGCCGAGATATACTTTTTTAAATAAAAAATAAGAAGAAGAAGAAGAATTTAAATTACAAAATTTACTCACATTGTTTAATTATAGTTAGTGCGGTGCTGTGGCGCTCCAGACAAAGTTTACCTACGTTCTCTAAATATAGTTGGCGCGATGCCGTGCGCCAATGATTGCAATTATAATTTTTAAAGTAAAAATAAATAATAAGAAGAAGATTATGAACATGAATTACAAAATTTACTCCCGTTCTCTAAGTATAGTTGGCGCGGTGCCGTGGTTAAATTGCAGTGTGGCACACCCGCACCACCGATGATTGGAATTATATATTTTGAAATATAAATAATAATAAGAAGAAAAAGATGATAAACATTAATTACAAAATTTACCAGGTGCTCTAGTTATAGTTGTCGCGGTGCCGTGCGGTTAAATCGCAGTGGTCGCTCCCGCGCCACCGATGATTGCAATTATTATTTTGAAATAAAAAAATAGAAGAAGAAGATAATGAACATAAATTACAAATTTTATTTAGATTCTCTGATTACAGTTGGTGTGGTACCGCAGGGTTAAATCGCCACGTGAACGATTAAGAATATTGATTTTAAGATATGAAGCGTTAGAATTATAATAATAAATAAAAGAAGATGAACATAAAATACTTAAAATGTTCTCTAATTATAGTTTGCTAATTAATTATAATTTCCTAATTAATTATCTAATTATAATTTCCCAACGTTCTCTAATTATAGTTTGCTGTAGTGCTGTGGGTGCCGTGGAGCTAAACCGCCGCGTGGCGCTCCCGCGTCACTGACACATTATTATTTTTTCAATAAAACTTTGAATTTATTTTGTCATCAGTAATGTAAGAATTAAAAAAGTACTCTGTTGTTTTCGCCGTTTTCCGCGCGGTTGAAGCAGATGGCGCTGGGAACTGGTTCGGTTTCTGCCACCAATTAAAGCTGGTCTGCTTTTTTTGTGGGACTGTTCGTTGTCTGCTCTGTACAATCCTTATTGTTACCAAAAGGCTGTTATTGTGCGGTTGGGAGTTTTTATTTGTCTATTTTTCCAATTTATTATTTTAATCAATAAATCGATAACAAGGACCTAAATGAAAACAGTGGATCCTAAGAAAGTTGCGTAATTTTTTCTTCTTTCCAAAGAGCCCATGTTTATTTTTGCTCAATCAGTAACGAAGGAGGAATATAGATTTTAAGAATTGAGCGTTAGAATAATAATAATAATAATAAGAAGAAGGAAATGAACATGAATCTCAAAATTTACACACGTTCTCTAATTATGATTGACGCGGCGCGACCCATGATATAAACCTCAACACATCATTTTAAACATAATTCCATGTGATTTTTAGATTTATTTTGAAAAAAAAATTTTTAATTAAAGATTATAAAGTTAGTTTTAATTAAAGTGCTATTTTTTTAAAATTGTTAAAAAATATTTATTTTAAAGATGGAAAGTATATTGAATTAATGATTTTTTAAGATATGTATTATTGCATAAAAAAGTTTTATATACAAGTTTGACTCATGTTAATTTAATATTTATGAAGATGTAATTAAAATTTTTTCCCAATAGAATTTCTATTTCCCATTATTTTTATCTTGCTCATTAAATCATTTAAAAAAAGAACCTACTCAATGTAAAAAATAGTTCCATTTAGAAATTTTATTGGAACAAATCTTTTAAAATTAAGCTTTATATTTTGATAAATTAAAAAAGCCATTTTCGCTTCAGGTTAACACATGATTTTTTTACTTTTAGTTTGATGTGCTGTTTCATATTTTTGAGTTGTATCCTTTTTTTCTAATTTCTCTATTATTTCATAATAGATCTAATTGCAATATTTAAAGGAGCACTGTCACAAATCAAATTCCTGTAACGCCCGAACCGTACTGCTCCTTTAATACTGAACCGATTCAGCTAAAATTTAAAAATGTTGCAGCCTTGTAGTGGAGCACTATAAATACCAAAGTTGAGTTAGGTAGGTTTGGTATTAAAGGAGCAGTCCGGTTCGGGCGTTATAGGAATTTGATTTGTGACAGTGCTCCTTTAAGTTTGTGGCAATCAAGCCAAAGTTTGGAGCCTGTACATCCTAAGTTTTAAAAACAACATTGTCTTTGTAAAATATTAAAGTATTATTTCTGGGCTTTTATTTTTTAGATTTTCATAGCAATTTCAGTAAATTTAGACAATTTTTTTACAGACAACATCTTGTGCGTTTTAATTAGTCCCATTGCGGTAAACAAGTGCTTCCTTTTAATTGAAAATTGTTGAAAATGAAACGCAACAGAATTCATAGGATTGTTATTTATAAAAATTGTTCAAACAATCGCCATGTTATTTTAAAAAAAAAGCTTTTGATTTGTACGCTGATAATCTGACACTAATCATGCATGTTAAATAAAAAAAACTAATAGTTGAGAAGTACTTTAAATAGACATAAAATATGTTAAAATAAAATAGTTCAAATAATAAAAATACAGCGTGGTATAGAAAACCGAAGAAACTTGCAGTCTAACAGTTTTATATTCAAATTAAACACCCGAGTTGGTACTAAGATGTAACCTAAGCAAAACTAAACCTAACCATAAAAAGCGTAATAAATTCGTAAGTTAAAACTTAGGTCCGAAAAGCTTAAATCTGTTGGATGCTTAAATCCTCTTTAGGCCCCATTGAGCTATCTGGGTCGGTCCACTAAACGCGTGCTGACTAGGTGCTACTGTATGTTAGCCCGGTCTTTTAAACTCGTGATGATGTTTTAATTTTTGGGTTTTTTCTCGGGAAATCTTATAAAACTCTTTGCCTGCATGGCATAAATTAGTATTTTATTCGTATTTCTTATAAATACAAATTAATAAAGCCATAACCCCCACTTAAGGGCTAGCAAATCTCCTAGCTAGGGGTTAAAACTTTCTTAGGTTTTGTTTAAAATAAATATGCATAAAACTGTTTAAATATTAATTTATCCCATTTAAAAAAGAGTCCTATAAAATTTCTGGAGAAAAATCACCAAAATTAGACTTTTATCAAAGGTTTTAAACAACGTGCTAACATATCACCTAGTCAGCACGCGTTTAGTGGACCGGTCCCAGTATCTTTGTGTGCACGTAAGGTAACTAACTTAAAGTTTGCCAGGCAGTTATTTTTGCCATGCATAAAATTATAAAATTAATTGCGTATGGCTGGATAAATCGTCGTGTCATCTGTCTAGCCATACGCAGTTTATTTAAACACTATGCGCATAGAATAAATAACAGCCGGTGGCCAAAATTAACGCTGACCTAATTTAAGTCACTTACCTTATATAATTTAACATTTTTTCCAGATAGTCAGCTCTAATCCCAGAGGATCGGTACCAAAGTCCATTTTAAAGAAAGATGACGTTTCTTCCAGCTCCAATTCTAAGGCGTCGCCAAACATACAAGAACCTCTACCGGAACAAAAGGAAGAATCGTCTACTAAAAATCAGCGACAACTGAAAACAAAAGACCAATCTACGCAAGCCAATAGCAATACCACAGTTTCAGGTATAACATGTTTTAAAATCAATATAATCAATTAAAGGGCCTAGATTGTAAGTGTCTTAACGCACTTGAACATCCTAATTTTTTAAGCTTCTGTGCATTTTATTAAATACATAAATATTAGATTTTTGGTTAGAAAATTATTGTTACTCAGTTCTAATGCTACAAGGCTATTTCAAATTGTGTGATATTTTTACTTTAAAAAATCTAATCATTTTTTGTGAAGAATTTTGCATTGGATTTGTTCTGGTTCGAGGTTGTGTGACGCAAAACTACGGTTTCACGCATGTCACAGGACAAAAATAATTAAGTCCTGTCGTCGGTATGTATTGGCTTGGCTTGGTTTGTATTTTAGTTCTTTCAAATCTTCCGCTGCAAGTTCCGCACTTACGGTTTTAAGTTTCCCATTTTTAGTGCCAAGTTTTTTCCACATATTTGCAGCTGAAAGTGGGCGGCTTACGACTAAAAGTGGACAGCTTGCATTCAAAAGTTCAAATGATAGGCATTTAAAAATTTAAAAAAATAGTAGTAAAATAAATTTTTGACGCTTTTTAACGATTTGTGGGTTTTGGCGAATTTTTTAACAAAAATATGCTTCCATTGATTTTAAAAAGGAAAATAAAAATTTTTGTTTAATTGACGGTTTCAACGAAACAATCATTTCTTTTTATATATTCAAAAAAATAATTCAAAAATATATTTTCGTCATTCAGTTCAGCAAATAAAGCGCTGTCGTCTATAGATATTATAGGCAAATAAAATCTAGCTAACCGCGATATTAACAGTATTGAATCGACTATTTAACAACAAAAACATTCAAAATTTTTCACTAAAGCAGGTTAATAACAAAGATTAGAAACTATATTTTAATAATTATTTATCAAATTACTTAATTTGGAACTTAAATGCAAAATTTTTAAGGGCTAAAGTTGGTTAATTTATGTTGTGAATTTTGATTTTTTAAATTTTATTTTGTGAAAAGGTTTAATTAAAAAAAAATTCTGCGTTCTTATCTGTTTTTTTAAAAAAACGTCATTACCGCACAATTTTTTTGTCATTTTAATTGGTCCCCTTATGTGTGCATTCTAATTTTCAGCGTCAGCCAGATATAATTCAACCATAAATTAATTTTTTGTCAAATTTCAACTCATTATAGATACAAAACTTTTCATGACAAAACTCACGAGGATGAACCTATAAGCCTTAATTTCTTTCAGGCAAATAAAGCAAAACCCGTATGTTTTTTTTTAAATGGCTGGCAATTATCTTTAGTTCAAACTGAAAGTCGCATTAAACCGCCCCACACAATCGCCTCAAACCATAACAATGACGAAAATTCGGACGAGGATGAAGTCATTCCCGACGAGCCCGGGGTACCTCAAGTCTGTGTGGAGGAGCCGGAAGCGAACGCCAGCGAACGTTCATCCTTGGCAAATCAGGATAGCTGCAGCAGCTTGCAAGTAATACTTAAAAATCTCCCATATTTCAAGAACAACCTATAGCAAGTGATAAATGGATGAACAATTTAATAGTGTGAAGTATGAACAAGTATGAACAATTTAATAGTTTAAAATGAGTCATTTTCAAGAAAACACCATTAAATTAAAATATTTATGTTTATCATCCTATAATCAAAATACCCAACGTTTAAAAGTTATAACCGTGGACTGTAGACCTTAGCATGCCTAAGAAAACTAAGAAAAAATTTAAATTAAGCTAAAGTTTACCATAATAATTTCACTTTTTTTATTTTTATGCTGTGTTTTTTAAAAGATTCATTTTTAATGAAGAAAAGATTAAACTAAAATAAACAAAGTATTATGAAAAAGTTTAGCTCGATTTTAAGTTTTGCTTATATTGCTCAATGAAACTGAGGTCTACCGTTCAGGAGAAAGATTGTTCATCAGTTTTATCATGATATCTTTTTAAACTTATGTTTTAAATAAATCAGAATCGAGTAAATGTGCAATTAAAATAAAAAAGTTTATAATAATATTTAAGTTGATTTTAAGTTTTTGTTTGAATTGTTCAGCGAAATTAAGGTCTAAATTCCGGGATTAAGGCCGTTTATGTGTTAAATCAGGACAAATTCTTTTTTTAATAATAGAAATAGCTATTTTAACTTTATGGTGTGTTCTTGAAAATGGCTTATTTTCAACTATTGTTTCTTTCATATTTTTCTTTACGGTGGCTAATTTGTTGGATTGTTTTTGAAGAATGTCAAAAACTTGCCAAACTGCATAAAAGAGGAAGCAAAGGGGGTACAGGGCTTAGCTTAGACAAGACTTACCGCACGGTCAAAAAATAAAAGGCAACGATTTCCATGGAAATCTTTTTGTTTTATTTTTATAAATCTTGCTCCTTTTTAGAAACGCTTGAAATCATTTTTAGGCACAACTAAGTAGTTTCGAGGGTTTGATTTTTAGGAACGCCTGAAATCATTTCTAGAAGCCTGAAATCATTTTTTAAACGCCTGAAACCATTTTTAGGAACGGCTGAGTAGGTTCAACGATCTGAGCTTATTTCCAGGAACGCGTGAGTAAGTAACAGGATTTAAGTTTAAGAAACGTCTGAAATCATTTTTAAGAACGCCCAAAATTATTTTTAGAAACACCTGAAATTATTTTTAAAAACACCTGAAGTTATTTTAAGGCTTGCCTGAAATTATTTTTAGAAACGCGTGAAATTATTTTTAGGAACGACTAAGTATGTTCATCGATCTGAACTTAGTTCTAGGAACGCGTCAGTAATTTCGAATATCTGATTTTTAGGAACGCTTGAGTACAATGCTGTCGCACGATTGGAAGCTGGCCGAGGGTGGAAGACGCAGCAGCATCAGTCGCAATCACCCCGACCTGCTGCGGAAAGTGGAGAAAATTGCTCGACGCGAATCCTCCATAGGTAAAGATGACCATGGAAAGTGGTCAGTTTAGGGCAATTTTAGCGTGCTTCAGAAATTTTAGCGTAAGAAACAAAATCAATCAAACAATGCTTAATCTTTACTATGAAAACGACCATAGAATTTTAATTAAGACATATTGCTATCTGCAACTACTCTATTAAAATTTTTAAGGGAACTCACAAAAAAGCTAAAAATATTATTGTTTTTTATGTCGTTTGTTATACTCACAGTGTATAAACATTTTGGGATGTGAGTGAGACTTTTACTAAAAAATGATCAAGATCTATTCCATTCCAACATTTCAAATTTAATCCCATTTTGAAGTTCAGCTAATCAGAATAATTTAATCAAATATATAAGATAAAGGAAAAATGACACACTTTAAACAAACTGCTTAAAAAAAGGTCCCATTTAAGTGAATTTTACGACTTTTGGTCCCATTTAAATGGAACCTTTCAACTTTTGATCCCATTTTTATGTGATCCCATTTAAATGGGACCTGCTCCCATTTAAATGGGAATTATTTAAATGGGATCCTATTTAAATGGGACCTATTTAAATAAGTTCTATTCAAGTGGGACCTACTCCCATTTAAATAAGACTTCTTAAAATGAGATCACATTTAAAAAGTACCCATTTAAATGGAACCTATTTTAATGGGACCTATTTAAATGAGTCCCATTTAAATGGGACTTTTTTAAATAGGGTCTCATTTAAATGGGACCAAACGTAGAAAGGTTACATTTAATTGGGACCAGCTTTCATTTAAATGGAATTTTTTTTAAAGCAGTTTGTTTTAAGTGTTTCATTTTTCCTTTATTATATATTTTTGATGTAACCAAGATTTGATTTTAAAATAATTTCTATGTTTTCACCTGAACATTATCTTACTCGCGTGTACTGTTAATGTGACACGCTAAAACGGTTGAACGATTAAACACTTTTGAGCGAAATTAATAAAGAACCAACGGTTGATCGGTGTTTGGCTGGTAGTTGTAGGCGCCAAATTGTCGAGGTTGTGGCGCAGAGGCGGATCTTGCGTCTTGCATACTGAATGTCCCTGCATCGAGTCCCGGCTGAGACACTCTACATGGTGATAATATTGATATTTTTTAGTATTCTTACAAGTAGTAAGAATACTAAAAATAATATTCTTACTACTTGTAAGAATATTATTTTTTTGCGCAGTTAGTGCTGAGTAACATTAGGCACTGCGTAACCTGCTTTATGTAAAATAAATAAAATAAATAAATAAATTAAACTAATAATCGCCGGGGGTTGGAACTAACTCGTAGAAACTGAACCGGTCCACTGAAAGCTGTTTGTTCATCTGCGACTAAAATTTGTCTACCAGTCAGCGCAGGAAAGGCCCGGTTCACACCGCAGTGACAACTGAAACCGCAGTGACAAGTAGCGTACACGCGAGAAGGACGCGTTGTCATTTGTCACTTATCACTCCGATGTGAACCATGTTAAATGCACAGATGTTAATGCGTTGTTATTGGTGCCGCGCAAAAATCGTTGTAACGGATAATTAAACCAGCTTTTAATGGACTGAGCCTTGTTTTGTTACTAAACCGCCGAATAATCGATGATTAATCGCTTTTTCATGCACTTCGACTTTGATCGATTTTCATCTAGCACGATTGCAGTTCTTAAAAATTTTTTGTTAAAAAAAAATTATTTAATACTTTTGTTGGAATTCAATTTTAGCGGAAACGTTGACATCTGAAGAACTGAACGAAGCTTTGACAGATATCGTAACCGAAGAAACGGGTAGGGGGTCATTGGAGCCGTCTTTATGGAACTTGGAGACAACGAAAAAATTTGCTAACTTAGAGCCGCGCTAATAAAAATTTGGAGCCGAAAGTAAAAAAAAATGGTTTGGGGTTAGTTTTAGGTTTTGGCTTACACTTATGGAAACGTTTAGCAATTTCACACTTTCAATTTCTCATACATCTCCGAGTTCCAAGCTCTTCGTGCCTTCGACTCCAACGACCCTAAATTCAAGAAACCGGCTATACCATTGTCGAACCCGAAACCCAGACCAAAACGACGCAAGAAGATCTAAATTCCGCTCGTGAAAAACCAACAAAAATATCGATATAGTTCCGACGAGTGATAAAATATAAAAAGATATTAAAAATAAATAAACAGGGGTTGGTGCTGTTGCAGCTTTTTAATGTTTTATTTATGTTTTGATAGATTTGGGGAATTTTCATATATTTTTATTAAGTTACTTTGCATTGAATTAGTTGATTATTTTTTATATAATGAGTGTTTTTTTTGCGAATAAATTAAATATTTAAATTTATTACATCTTCGTGGTTTAAAAATGCTAAAAAAATTTACTATGGTTAATAAAAGCATAATTCTTTGAATGTTTAACACTTCAGCCTAATCTAAATTAATATCTGAAATTACAACTTTACAAATATGTTTAAAAAATATTTTCTGTGCAGTTTTTTGAAGAAATTTTTATGATTGAGATATCTGGGAGACTTCGTAAGTTTATATAATAGACATGAGCGTATCAATGAAAATTGTGCGCTTATGACATTTTTTATAAAAGAATATAAACGCATATTTCTTTTAAATTTCCATTTTTTCACAAAATATGCAAAAATTAGTCAACTTTATCCTTTTGAAAAAATTGCAATTTTGCTCTGAATTAAGCAATCTGGTAAATAATTTTTAAGCTATGATATTTAATCTTTAATATTAAATCATTTTTGCTAAAATATTTAATGTTTAATAGCTGATTGAATACTTTAAATCATCAATGTCAGCTAGTTTTATTTGCCTATCATAAATTCTACTAGTTTACTTGAGTTTTTTAAAATATAACGTATGCATATCTCAATATTTAAAAAGGATTCACAAACATCCAGTGTGTTTCTGTAATTTATTATTCGTTTCTTATTATTTTTTAATAACTATAAATTTCATCAATGACAAAAATACATGAAAATTAATTAATTTTCATGTATTTTTATCAATGATTATATTTTTAATATAAGATAGTGTAAGAAAGAAAGATAATGTAAGAAACTATAATTTATTTTCAAAAAGGAAAAAATCATTTTGTGTGTTCATTATAATATACATAAGATTAAAATGCAATATCAATATCATAATAAAAAATTAATAAAAAGCTTTTTATGTAGTATCATTGGTTTATCCGCAAGCATCATCAATTTTCTCAAAAAGCAACCAATTATCTTCTTCGTCGTCAGGATCGTAAAACTCGCAACTAAAAACGTTCAGATATTACAATGTATTATAGGATACGTGACTTAAATTTGGCCGTGCCTTTGGTTCGACCACCAATTTAGGGTGTTAGAAAATTGGCTTATTTTTAAACACGAAAGAATTATGTAGCACAAAAGTAACACTGGATGTATGTTTAATAAAGTTTTTTTTGCAAAGTATTTAATTTGTGTACATTTTGCATTATCAACATTTTCATAGAAAAGGGTTTATTTTTGTGGTTTTTTGGATTTTTTCTCTGTGTTTAAACTGCATCAAATTAAAAACGAGGCAATATATACACCTTAAAATGACTTCTACTTAGTTTTAAGTATTGTTAATATTCATGTTTTTATATTTTCTTCAAAGCAGTTTGCAATGCGTTTAACTAACTGCGCGCAGTTTAAGATTTCGTTAATTTCGGCCACATTTAAATTTAGGTAAAAGACTCATGGAACAAAAAATGTATATTTTTGATGGTAGTACCATACTTATAAAAAATTTATTTGCGCGTTTGACTTATCAAAAAGTTGTATGGTTAAAATTAAATTACATAATTATTTTACAATAACAATATGTAAAATGTGCTATTGGAATTTTATTTTTAACATGGTTTTTTGCTGTATTTTTTGGCTTTAATCACTTGCCCACGGTTACTTAACTCAGTTTTACAGCTTTTCAAGGTAAACTGAGTTAGCCAGCTTTTAAATATCGTAGGCTTTTTTGATATCAAAGTAAGGTAGAAAACAAAAAACTTATAATCTTTTACTTGATATACCTTTACTTAAAAGTCTTTAAATAAAGCCTAAATAATCCACAATCTGGATTTAACGAAAAATTTTTTTCTCGATAAGAATCAGCGTTTCCCAAAAATCGGTTAGAAAATTCTAACGGAGAAAAATTAATTAACAACATGTTTCTGTGTCAACTTCGACTTAGAGATCTTGATTTTGAGCTTTAAAAAGTGTAAATTTATTATTTAGCAGATATTACTGTAGACTTTGCTTCAAGACACACTTTTCCCTTTAAGGTAGAACTTCACAGTTTTGACCACTTGGACTACAAGTCGCATATCATCATAAATATTAATTTTTGGCCCATAAAAGTGGGGTGCTATAAAAAATTAAGACTCTGTGCTATCCAGTGGTTATAAAAACATCACCGAAAAGTTTGTCCAGTTCGCAAAAGATGTCTATGGATTTCACCTGTGAAAATCACAATGAGGCCTTTTAAAAAAAATTGATTCGTTATTTTTGGGCGAAGTTTTACAATAAATTAGAATAATATATGGGGCAACTTTTAGAGGTGGTCTGGGTCCAAAAGAACTTCAGGATTTTTTTAAATTGCAAAAATAATTTTTTTTACAAAAATATAAATTAAAAAAAATCCTGAAGTCCTTTTTTAATCGTTTAAAATCAAAAAAATGGTAAAAGCCTATATCTAACTATTTCCAAACTTTCGTTTAAAAATAACGAATCAATTTTTTTACTTTTCGTTTAATTTTTTTTAATTGACGCCGAGAAACTATACTTTGAACCATTCCTTTAAAAGTTGCTTTTAATTGAAAAACCCAGCTGACCCAGTAGCCGAGTGGTTAGTACGTCGGGCTCTTATCCTCTTATGGGGTCGAGTAGTCGAGCTCGACCATATTTTTAACGCCGAAAAAAGTTTGTTTTTAATTTTTAGCTTTTTAATTTAAAAAAATGTTTTATTATTTAAGATACGCTAAATAAAAAATGAAAAAAATAGAATATTTTTGGTAATAAACTTTATTAATGTTTTGTATTTTTGACATGTATTTTATTGATGTTATTTGATGATTGTGGACGATAACATTTTTTTACAGAAAAATGAATGTCAAAAATTGAATCAGCAGGTCAAACTACGTATAGTAAGATGTAATTTAAAAAGATCTGTCGTCAAAAAAAACCGTGAAGTTCTACCTTAAATTGAAAAATTGAGGCTTGGAGCTGGGCTTGAACCAGCGACCCCAGCTCCAAGCTCCAAGCCTCAATTTTTCAATTTAATTGGAAAAGTGGGTCTTGAAGCAAAGTCTACAGTAATATTTGCTAAATAATAAATTTACAAAATCGAAAACCGCTACAAAAATCCTACTTTAAAAAGTGATTTAAACACGATTTGCACGATACATATGTACAGGTGTTTAAGGTATACTAAAACACAGTAAAACTGTCAGATAATTTCTTTGGCAGAGGGATAATGATGTGTGCAGTTGGGGTTATCTAGTAATTTACGAGAGTTGAATTACCCCTATACGAGAAGAAATATTTCAAAGAATATTGAATGCAGTAAAAACAGCTATTATTTTTCTTATTTCTTATCTTTAAGTTATTTTCTTAGAGGAGGAATGCAGTGAGATATTTAACATCGTAGATAAGCAAAAGTGGGGGAGCTATAGCTATACCGTAGATATAGTAGCAATAGATTT
>JASAMX010004726.1:0-7500 GCA_030248175.1 Microlaimidae sp. YZB2_3 | reverse complement strand
ACACACACACACACACACACACACACACACACACACACACACACACACACACACACACACACACACACACACACACACACACACACACACACACACACACACACACACACACACACACACACACACACACACACACACACACACACACACACACACACACACACACACACACACACACACACACACACACACACACACACACACACACACACACACACATGCTTTTAGCTTCGTTATTAATTAAAAAACCTTGAATAAAAAATTTTCTCTGGAATATATTTAAAGATTTGAAAGATAAAAAAAATAAAAGTTTTCGGTCATGTTTAATCTTAATATTTTCTGGAAAATAGTTGTAATTTTAGTAGCAAACTTTACAAATTATTTGTCAAGATGTATAAAAATGACAATGTTTAGGGCATATGGCATGATTTTTATAAAAATTAATTGACTTAAGAGACAAATGGAATGAAAATTTAGTAAAATATACCTTTCTTTCAGCCATATTTTTGATACTATAGTGAAACGTTTTTAGTACGTTTTTTATTTAAAAATAAAAAAAATGAAAATTATGTGCTATGTTCTTTAAAACTCTTAATAGTACTTTATTTTTTGTATGTTTCCTAAGAAATCATGTGGAATTTTTCCTATAAATAAGATAAATTGATATTAAAACAATTACATGCAAATTTTTTATGAATATAAGCTATAAAAGCATTAACTTCTAGCTGTGAGTTTTGTTAACGCCTAACTAAAAGTTAAGGGATTATTAGCTTATATTTTTAATGTTCAAAACAAAATAATCTGTGCATAAAATTTTTCAACTACCAATTCATGTTATTTAGAAAATACAATGAGATTTTTCCAAAAAAAATTTTTTTATAAATAAAGCATTATCAGAATTTTAAATTGATAAATTTAAATTGATTTAAATTAACTTTTATGTGGGAAACGCTCTAAATTTTCTTGGTGAAAGAAGAAGAAATAAAAACATTTATTGTTACAATCGTTTTGTTTCTATTTAGTTCTACATAAAAAGTCAGCGCTTTATGTCATGATACAAGCGCTTTATTTCATTTGGGCTTCACTCTTTATTGCTTTATTGCGAAGCCTAAAAGCTGGTTTATACTTATGACAAAACGTCCTTTGGACAAAGTTCAAAGAACAAAAGTCCTTTGGACTTTGTCCAAAGGACAAATACAGCCTAAAAACGTCTTTTGGACTTTGTCCAAAGGTCAAAGTCCAAAGGACAAAATCATAAGGACAACGTGTTCATACTTGCTTGTCTTTTGGACTTTTCCTTTTCAATTTTTTCTTTTGGACTTTGTTCAAAGGACAAATTTTAACTAGCGTTCATACTTCGTCCAAAGGAAAAAGTCCAAAGGACGTTTTGGTTTGTCCAAAGGACGTTTTGGCTTTTCTAAAATTGGCCCAAAGGACGTTTTGTCATAAGTATGAACCAGCCTTTAGCCAAAGCTTTAATCTAACCCTAAGCCATTTTTTTACTTTCGGCTCCAAGTTCTTATTTTTAAGCCTCCAAATTTTTATGATTTTTCAACATCTTTAAATTGCCTGCTGACGGCTTTAAAAACACCGTACCATTTAAAACAACAAAAAATAGCATATGACGTTTGCTTTTGTATATAAAAAAGGGCTTAAAAAACAAAAAAATAGCATATGACGCTTGCTTTTGTATATAAAAAAAGTCTTAATTTTATATAAAGCGTTTTGTTTTGATTTCTCATAAGACCTATTGTATCACACTCAATGATTCCGGCGGCCGTAGGCCGCCGGTATTATGGCCGGATCGTTCATTTTGTAGTTTTTAATTAAAATTTAAATAACTCGGTCAAACCTTAACCAATTATTTTAAAATTTTAGAAGTATATGTAATTTGTTGTGCTTAATCGTTTAATGTATAAAAAGTAATAAATAAAAAACATATTTTGCATAAAAGTGCATATACAAACTTGGTCAGTTAGTAAAAATCGGACATAACGCTTTTTTTTCAAATTGTTATAACTTAGTCAAATATTGCAGGAATGGGTTTAAAATTTAACCGTATATGTAATCAATTCTGCTTAATCGAATGGTGTTAAACATTAGTTTATACATAAAGAAAATCTCTTGTACTAGAGTGGATAATCAAGTTAGGTTGATGAAAAAAACGGGGACACAACATTATGATACATTTTTTAAATTTTAATAACTCCACTGAAAATTAATGAAATGACCTTAAATTTGGAAGATTTATGTAATTAAAGATGCTTAATCAATTAAAGCTAAATTTATATTAAATACATGGGAAATGTGTCTGGTACAAGAATAAATAAGCAAGTTTTGTTGTTTTTTTTTTAACGCGTAACGCTCTAAAAATTTAAATAACTCAGCAGAATATTGATGAAAAAACTAGAAATTTCAAAATTATATGTAATTTAGAATTCTTATTCGTTTGATACCAAATATGTATATATTTACATAAGAAATGTCAAATACAAAAGCAATTAGAGTAGAAAAATCGTTGAAAAATATAACGCAAAATACTGGTGAAATGATACAACCATTATTGGTGGTTTCGGAAACGATTTTGGGCTGCGCAGCGCAGCTAAATATTTATTATTTGTATTAGGCGGTTCCCGGAAATTTCGTCTTTTACAATACGTCTTTCAACATCTCGTCTTCTACAACTCGTCTTTGGAAAACTCGTCTTTTAAACATCTCGTCTTCGGAAAACTCGTCTTTTAGAGGCGATTTTGTAAACGCACTTTTCAAAAGACAAGTTTCTTCTATTTTTTAACTAAAACCAAAATTCGATTTGACCGATTTAACAGTAAATACAAATTGTAAAACATTTTTATAGCCTAAATAGAACACGTAGACCTTATTTTTGTGATTATTTTTTAGATTTAAACTATTGGTAGAAAGTTATGAGCCAATTTATACCCCAAAAATGGCCTTTTTCAGCATTTGCAATTCATGATGTTAAGAAAAAAATTCGTAAACCAACAAACTAAATTAAAAACTATGTTTTAACAATGCTAAAAGTCTGAAGAACTTAAAAATTTTCAAAAAAATTGAAAATTCGAAAGTCACATGGACCACCAAAAACATGGACAAGAAAATTTGTTTGACTTTAAACGCTAATTTAAACTTAGTTTTTCACCGATTTATTGTTCCTAAGCCTAAGCAAAACCTAAAAATCAAATAAAATTGTAATATAATTATTTTTTTATTAAAATAAGTTGTTTTTCAAAAATTTTAATTTTTTAACAACTAAAATTTGGTGGGTATTTGAACGGTTACTATAAAAAATTGGTAGTTACCATTAAAAAAAATAAAAGTATATTTGTAACTGCCAGACACTTGGTAATACGAAAAAAATAATATTAATTTGATTAAAGGCTTAATAAAAAATTTTTCTTAATAACATAAATTGTACATGCCAAAAAAGGGCAATTTTTGGGTACAAATTGGCTCATAACTTTTTATTAGAAGCTCAAATCAGAAAAATAACCACAAAAATGAGGTCTAACGTGTTCGATTTATGCTTTAAAGATGTTTTTACAATTTTTAATTACTTTTGAATCGGTCAAATCGAATTTTGGTACACGTATGGAACTTGTACCAATGTATTGAAAACCTTTTTTTACCTAAGCCTTAACAAAAACCGAAAATCAAGCAAAATCAAGCAAGCAATAGTTTGTACGTAATGTTTTAAATTATAAGATTTGTTTATTTCCAAGCAAGCATGGGAAAAGGGGAAAAAGGGATAAAAAAAAGCGAAAATAAGGTAAAAATAGGTCTAAAATAGCTTAAAATGCATTGAAATAGGCTAAAAACTACAAAAATTTCGCAATGATAGCGTCATAGATAATAGGTAAAAAAATGGCGTCATAATTTTTGGGTACTTTTTCATTTTTCCGCGGGAGGGGGGCATTTTCAAACCGTGCACAGGTCTGATAAAGCATATATCATCAGACCTGTGCACGGTCCCCTCGTTGCGTTTGCCGTTTTTTTTTTTTTTTTTTTTTTTTTATTTTTTATTTTTTCCATTTTTCCCTTTTTCCTTCTCTTTTTTTCTCTTTTTTTCTCTCTTTTTTTCTCTTTTCCTTCCCTCTTCTCTCTTTTCCTGGCCCCCCCTCCCCACCATTGGAAATGCCCCCCCCCCCGTTTTAACCCCAGGGGGGCAGTGCACAGGTCTGTATCATAATGTTTTTTGACCCATACCCTTAAACGTTTATGTAGAACTAATTTTAGTTTCCAGAATATACATACTATTACTAAGAGTAATAAGGTATTTTTTGTGTGATAACCAGACCGTGCACGGTCTGGAAATGTCTCTCTGCTTTATTGGTGGATTTGCCCCCCTCTTGCTAAAAAATGAAAAAAGTACCCTAAAATTATGACGCCATTTTTGACATATGATGAAGCCATCATCACAATTTTTTTGCAGTTTTTAGCCTATTTCAAAATGTATTTTAAGCCATTTCAGACCTATTTTTACCTTATTGTTGCTCCATTTTTTCTTCTCCCCTTTTTTTCTCTTTTTTCCCTTTTTTTCTTTTTTTCCTCTGCTTGCCCCCTCCCCTCGTTTCAAAAAAATTGCCCCCCCCCCCGTGCCCCCTCCTCCCTCATCTTAGAATTGCCCTCCCCCGTTTAAACCCCGGGGGGCCGTGCACAGGTCTGGGTAATTAAACAGAGGACAAGCAAGGAAGAAGAAAAAGAAGAAATTTTGCGAAAGTAGGTCAAAAATGGCGCCATGATTTTTATGTACTTTTTAATTTTTAGGCGGGGAGAAAGAGGATGGGGCGCAGCCACTAATAAAGCAGAAGGAGAGGGCATCGCAGACCGTGCACATGTCTGCTGATTATCATCATGAATACATTTTGATCAAATGTTAATATGTTCGTGTTCTGTAATAGAGAGTAGACGATAAAGAAATGAATGTGGATATAGAAATTAAACCAAACAGATACAGTATTCTAAATAATATTATGTTCTTAAATTTTATTGAACTTTTTATTCTAATAACAAATATTCAAATTTGAATTAAAGCATTAAAGTCCAGTACTCGTTTGAGCTTCCTAGTAAAATAAGAAGTCAAAAAACTAAAGTTTGAAAAAATAACGTGCGCAATATCAAAAATACACCATTTTTTAGACCGTTTGGAGGACGTGCTTCCAGATAGATCAAAAGTTTCCAAGATAGTCAACCGCATAGTGGATGATATAAAAGATGCTGGAAGAGATAAACAAAAACGATCCAAAAAAGTAAACATTTTAAAATTGAATCTTATTGACATGACCTATTAAAGCATAGAAAATAAAACAACAAAGTAAAAGTTTAGACAATTTTTAAAAATATTTTTATACTGTATTTGTATTACATATTTTCTTTGTATTTTGCATCACTTAGATAAAAATAAAATGCCATTTAGATTTTTGTTTAAAATTTTTTTGTATAGCGCAATGATTTTTTCTAGTATTTATTAAGTTTTGTTTTATAATGATGTACTAAATGAAATTAAAAATTATGAATAAGTCATATTAGGGATGTGCTCAGATTTCATCTTTGTTTGACATCTGCAAATGCGGATACAAACATACAGTGGCGTGCCCAGGATTTCATTTTGGAGGGGGTATATACTAACCCTGAGGGGGGTCCAGTGGGTGGCAGCCCCCAGAAAGGGGAGGTCTGGGGGGCGAGAGCTCCCCAGCGGGGTGAAAGGCAGAGCCCCTTGTCAGAGGGGTCCGGGGGCAGAATACACCCCGGGAGAGAAAATTTTTAATTTAAGGCGCTAAAATACACTAGAAATTTTAATTCCAGATGATAATTAGACCTGTGCACTGCACCCCAGGGTTTTATTGGGGGGAAATTCCAAAAAGGGGGAAGCACGGTGGGGCAACTTTTTTGAAACAGGGAGGGGGGCAGGCAGGGAAGAAAGAAAAAAGGAGAAAAAAGAAGGGAAAAGGGAAAAAAGGACAAAAAAGTGAAAATAAAGTACAAATAGGTCTAAAATGGCTTAAAATACATTTAAATAAATAGGCTAAAAATTGCAAAAATTTCGCGTTATCATAGGTCAAAAATGGCATCATAATTTTAGGGTACTTTTTCATTTTTTGGCAGGGGGCAATAAAAGGGGGGGGGTCAAATCCTTCAATAAAGCGGACCGTGCACAGGTCTGTGATACTTAATACAAAACTTAATGTTTTTTCTCCCTATACATTTAAAACATGTGTTTAAAACATTAATAAAAGGTTAATAGTGTTTATAGTAGTTTTATTTAACATGTATACCTTAACTATTAAGCAGCAAAACTGATTTGGAATCAAAACGCTAAGACAACTTGTCAATTTAAACTACCCGTGAAGCGGGGAAAATTTGGTTTTTTGACTATTAATATGCTTTTGGAAGGCATCAGGAAAGTTTCTTTATTAATATTTAAGAAAAAAAATTTTCTCTTCCAAAATTCAAAAAACATAAGGGAAACAAAAAAAATCTGGCTTTGCCGGATTTCGGGCTGGGGGGGGGCGGTCGCCCACCCCCCTGGGCACGCCACTGCAAACATACATGGGCACGGGGATGGGTTGGGAGGTTAACCCTCCAGATTCTTGGAAGGGGGTTTAACCCTCCACTCAGAAGTGGGGGGGGGGGAGAAAAGGTTAACCCCTCAGTTTTAAAAAAAATGATGAAAAAAATGTCTTTAAAATGACTTCTAACTGCCTCTAAACTTAAGTTTTGAGATCAAAATGAATGTTTTAAACAATAAAAAGCTCAAAAATGCGATAAAAAGGGATTTTTGACCTCAAATTAGCGTTTTTTACCTTTTTTTAAATCGAAAAACGATATGGGTAAAATGCACTCAAAAAAAAAACGATAGGAATAGTTTGCGTTTCTTGGATTTTAACCCCCCATTTGGGGTTTAACTAACCCCCCACTCCGGGGGGGGGGGGGGCGGCCGCCCCCCGCCCCCCGCCCAATCACTATCTTTATTTTTCCTCCTGTCTGACCGTTTCGGGGGGAGGGGGCCGCCCCCACCGCCCCCCCTGGCTACGTCCCTGCCATGTATGGATACATTTTACAACTGCGGATTTTTGTAAACAAAAATTCACAAATGCAGATGTGAGGTGTTGCCGATGTGAATATGGTTTCTTACCATATTTATGTCATTTTAATTTTTTGGAGTGTATTTTACAACCCACATTGTTTTTTTTTTAGAAAGAAAAATAGATTAAAAAATGCTAATTTTAAGCAAAAAGTGTTTTATTGAATATTAGCGATTGCGTTTTAAGTTCGGCGCCTAAAATTAGGGGTTTTTGGTAGTCAGATAAAGGGGAGAGGTTGGCTAACCCATATAAATGGCTTGTAGAAGTCAATGGCAAGGGGCATACAAACATAAACATGAGTAGAAAAAAACTTTTAATTGGTAGATAAATGTTAATTTTTAATATTGCGTTTTACAATAAAAAAAATTTGCGAAGTCAATGTTTGCTTTGTAAACCA
>JASAMX010004724.1:0-23454 GCA_030248175.1 Microlaimidae sp. YZB2_3 | reverse complement strand
TGTGTGTGTGCATGTGGGTGTGTATGTGTGTGTGTGTTGTGTTGAAATGAAATGAAAATCCTTTATTTTTACATAAATACATCTAAAGGAAAATACAATACATAAAATCAAAAAAGTACTAGTAATATATTGAATATGGTGTAATAGAAAGGAGTACAAAAAAGGAGTAATTTTTTTCATGTTGTGTGTGTGTGTGCGCGTGTGTTTGTGTGAGTGAGCGTGTGTGTGTGTGCATGCGTGTGTGCGTGCGTAGTGTGTGTGTGTGTGTCTGTGTGTGTATGTGTGTATGTATTTTTGTCAACTAGGTTAACAAGGTCAACTAGGTTCCCAACAAGGCTAACAAGGTCAACTCGGCCAACTAGGTCAACAAAGTCAACTCGGTCAACCAGGTTAACAAGGCCAAGTAGATAAACAAGGTTAAAAAGGTCAACTAGGTAAACAAGGTCAACTAGGTGAACAAAACTTTATACTAGGTACCTAGTTACTTTTAACTCGGTCCACTTTGTTCACATGGGCCGACCCTCCCCTAGCTTCTAGGAATGTGCCTACCTATGGTTTTAACGATCGTTAAATCCTTTTTGTGAAATCCAGGCTCTGGCAATGTCTGCTGATGTAATTTTTAACTAAGAAAACATGTCTTTACCGCTAAAACCATTAGATTAGGTTATTTGACCAAAAACAGTGTATTATACAGCTTTATCTACGTTTATCCCTGCTTTTTAAACCTTTTCAAAAATTAGGGGGGGAGCCCCCCATCGAAATTTTTGTAGGTACTGAAATCCACCCCCCAAATGAAACCCTGGGTATGTCCCTGCGTGCTACGGTGGATCTTTACAAACAAAATAGGATTATCTTTCCTCTTTCCTTGTCCGCCCAAGGTGTAATGGATAGCACGCCAGTCGACTTTGGAGGTTACGGGTTCAATTCCTGAATCTGCAAAATTTATCAATAAATTTGGCTGTCTAAACTTTTCAGCTCTTGGTTATTTCTACTTACACTTTGAGTTGTCACAATGCCTAAGCCTAAGTCCCAAGCTCATTTGCCTTCGTTAATTATATTCTTAGGTAATTTACTCATAAAATTCTGGTATGTAGTAACAGGGACGTACCCAGGGTTTTATTTGGGGGGGATTTCAGTACAAAAAAAATTTTTGGGGGAGGGGACTCCGCCTTCCCCCACCCCCGAAATTTTTTTTTGGGGGGGGGGGCTCCTCCTCATAATTTTTGAAAAGGCTACAAAAGCAGGGATAAACGTAGATAAAACTTATAAGCTTATAATGCACTGTTTTTGGCCTAATAATGTATTATCTAATGTTTTTAGTAGTAAAAACATGTTTTCTTTGTTAAAAATTACATTAGAAGACATTGGCAGAGCCTGGTTTTTACAAAAAATGGATTTGGAGACCTTTGAGACCCCTGGCAACACCAACAATGTAAACCAAATCAGATAAGCAGCATCTCCATGTTTTTTAGGGTACCTATATGGAAAAAAATAGCAAGCCATTGTTGTAGGCGGCTGGAAATTTTAAGAGAGGGAAACTTACATTTACAAATCAACCAAATATGATTTGTTTGTTTTGCTTGATGTGTAGTACTTATTATTTATTAAAATTATTGTACTTTTTTCAATAACATTAAGCAAGATAAATGGCAAGAAATATTCATACGCATAGTATGGAACTTGAACGCTGAGTGAAGCGAAGCGTAATTTTTTCTGTTTTTTGGGGGTAAATTGTGGTACCAAAACTATTTTAGATGTTGGCGCCAAGCGATTAGCGAGGTGCTAGAAAATTTTTGGCCTCTAAATAAACCAATTTTCCTATCTGGCGACTATTTTTTTGGAAGAGGGGGCGCCCCTACCACCCAACCACTATGCTTATTTTTCCCTCGTCCGACCATTTTAAGGGGGGGGCCGCCCCCCCTGGTTACGTCCACGCATAGTACGTATGTAATTGCAACTATTCACTCTCGGTATTTTTTTCTGTTTAAAATGTGTTTGCAATTTTATGGATGTCCAATCTTTCTCTCCCTGGCTATGTAGCAAGCATTAAAATTAAAAACGATAAGAACGAGGTTTGGGGGGTTACCTCTAAAAATTACATGATGCTAGCAGACCTGTGCACGGTCTGGAAATGCCCTTATCCAAAAATGAAAAAGTTTAAAAAATGATGGCGTCATTTTTAACCTATTATGACGCCATCCGCCAATTTTTTGCAGTTTTTAGCCTATTTCAATGCTTTTAAAACTATTTTAAACTTATTTTTACTTAAATTTCGCCTTTTGTCCTTTTTTCTTCCCTGCTTGCGCCCCCCCCCCCACCGTTTCAAAAAAAGTTGCCCCCCCCATAAAACCCCGGTTGATGAGACAGTGCACAGGTGTGTGCTAGCTTGCCCACCTATGGGTATTTAAACCTCGATCTTAAAAATAGATGAATGAAAAATATATGATAGGTAGGTTCTGCATAATTTATCGCAGTTTTTGAAACAGAATTAAAGAACCTGTTCTTTGTGGCGGAGGACGTGGTCTAGGGGCAGCAGGGGCTCTGGTGGGCATTCGACTAGCTTTCGGAGCCCCACCAGCGGGGCCGTCATCACTGGGAAGAGCCTAAAACAGAAAATCAAAAATGAAATAATTTTGATAAAATAGATTAGTATAAACACAGTACCTTGGAAAGAAGGGGAGTACAATTTCCTCCCACTCAGTCAGAAATGTGAAGGGGGTCATACACGGGCACAGGGAGTTAGCCCATATAAATTCTGAAATGGAGATTTTAACCCATACATGGGCAAGTTGGTCCGGAGTGGCGGGGGTTAAACTCCAAATTAGGGGGAGTTAAAATCCAAGAAACGCAAAATACCCATATCGTTTTTTTTTCTGGAGTGCATTTTACCCATAACCCCCCAGACCCGCCCCCCCCCCGACCTCCCATAGGACTCTGCTCTGTGCTGGGTTAAGGCTGGTTCATACTTATGTAAAAACGTCCTTTGGACAAAGTACAAGGGACGTTTTTACATGTAAAAACGTTTTTACATAAGTATGAACCAACCTTTAGTATTCCCTTTAGGGCCCGACCGGATATTCGGTCTGGTCCGGCCAAGGCCGGATATCCGGCCATTTTCAGTCCGGTCCGGACTTTTTCTTTTTTTGAATGGTTTTACATATTATTTGTTATAAATATAGTTTATCTTATTTTAAATTCTTTTTTCATATTTTATTACAGCTTTGTTGATTTTATTAATTGTTTTGGTGATTATAAGCTTAAATCTTCTGTTTTTATGCTTTTAACATTTATTTAAGATTCTCACTTATGCTTTTTATCACAACCTGGCGACTCTTTGTATCACAAATATCACACATGTATGTATTCCGGCTGGACCAAAAAATCCCGGTCCGGTCGGGCCCTATTTGTAATTCAGAGATTTTAAGTTGTATTTCAAAAATACTAGTTTTTCCACATTCTCTGGCTTTAAGGATGCTCTGTCACTTTCTGAAATCAATTGAGCCACTTTAAAAGATCTCTCACTTGCCACAGAGGCGCAAGGTGCTGACAGATACTTTTTTGCCATCTAAATAAGTGATAGGAGCATTTTCTGGAAATGGAGTCTGCCTCTGGAAGATATCCGATATTTTCATTTGCTTTTAAGTTGCAGGTTCCTCCATATCTTCCAAAATGTACAGACCTTCCTTCTCTGTAGCTTTCACTTTCTTTTCTTCCTTCAATTTCTTCAATTCTTGCAGACTCTTGTATTCCCGGTGATGGGAGGTTTGAAGATGACGCCATAATGGACTGGTACTATAAGATTTTGGATCATTCCCTCTTTTGTATTCTGTGGACTTGGGCAGACACAATTGACAAAATGGCCTTTGTCTCATCCTCAGGCTTTACCTTGAAATGTTTCCAAACCATTCCCATTACACTCATCTTTCTTTCTTGCCTTTAACTACAATTAAAATCTATGTATGTATTTAACAACCTTCAAAGACAAAAACCATAAACGCGCCAACACAATGAAGAAATAGATTAGCACAGCAAGAAAAATGAAACACAGATTATAAACACTAATTATCATAAAGCAAAGCCAGGAAAAACAAATTTGCATATTGATGGGGAGTATTATAGGTTACACCGAGAGGATAAGAGTAAAAAAGAATATAAGAAAAGAATAAAAAAATACCTAGTTAGATACATTATAGTAAGTACAAGTGACATATTTAACTAAACAAACTGCCATCCAAACTACATAAATCAAGTAAGTAGGAAGCATCTAAAGATTCTGAAAGACAGAATACATACATGTGTGATATATTTGTGATACAAAGAGTCGCCAGGTTGTGATAAAAAGCATAAATGAGGATCTTAAATAAAAGTTAAAAGCATAGAAACAGAAGATTTAAGCTTATAATCACCAAAACAATTAATAAAATCAACAAAGCTGTAATAAAATATAAAAAAAGAGTTTAAAATAAGAAAAAATATATTTATAACAAATAATATGTAAAACCATTCAAAAAAAGAAAAAGTCCGGCAAAAAAGTCCAGCAAAATAAAAAAGTCCGGCCCGGACCGGACCAAAAATGGCCGGATATCCCGCCTTGGCTGGACCATAACGGATATCCGGTCGAGCCCTAATTACAAAGTTTGAATATTATTAGTTGTCTTCAAGACAGAATATGCTTTTATTGGCTTCTGTTACATTGATTATTATTAGCTTTTTAATGTTTCATTATTGCTATTTTGTTTTGTTGGCATATTGTATTGTTTTCAATATTTTGCCTTGATTTTAGTAAAATTTTAATTAGCTATTTTGGTTAAAGTTTTGTTTATAGACTTGAATGAAACCTCTTCAAAATAATATATTATAAATTATATCTACTCTACATTTATATGCAGACCTGTGCACGGTCTGAAAATGCCCCCCCCGTTTTATTGGAGGATTTGCCCCCCCCCGTTTTATTGCCCCCCCCCCGCCAAAAAATGAAAAAGTACCCTAAAAATATGAAGACATGTTTGACCTATGATGACACCATCATCGCGAATTTTTGCAGTTTTTAGCCTATTTCAATGTGTTTTAAGCCATTTTAGACCTATTTTTACCTTATTTTCGCTTTTTTTGTCCATTTTTTCCCTTTTCCCTTCTTTTTTTCTCCTTTTTTTCTCTTTTTTTTCTTTCCCCCTGCTTGCCCCCCCGTTTTATTGCCCCCCCGTTGCAAAAAAGTTGCCCCCCGTGCCCGCCCCCCATTTTGGAATTGTCCCCCCCGTTTTAACCCCCGGGGGGGGGGGGGGCAGTGCACATGTCTGTATATGTATCAAATATATACATATTAAATTATTACTATGATCCGGTCTGGTCCGGTCCGGACTTTTTGAAAGTCCAGTCCGATCCGGCCGGACCAAAAAATCCCGGTCCGGTTGGGCCCTAATTCCCTTATCCCCAGATCGCCCCCAAATGAAATCCTAAGCACACCACCACTGCTAGAAGAGAGTTAAAAATTTTGGTGCTATGGGAAAAGTAGACTACTCTGGACCATACATGGGCAAGTTGGTCCGGAGTGGAGGGGGGGTTAAAATCTGAGAAACGCAAAATACCCATATCGTTTTTTTTCCTGGAGTGCATTTTACCCATATAGTTTTTCGATTTTGAAGGGAAAATAGGTAAAAAACGCTAAATTTAGGTCAAAAAACCGTTTTTATTGCATTTTTGAGCTTTTTATTGCTTAAAACATTTATTTTGACCTCAAAACTTAAGTTTGGAGGCAGTTAGAAGTCATTTTAAAGACTATTTTTCTTCACTTTTTTAAAATTGGGGGGCTTAACCTTTTCTCCCCCCCCCACTTCTGAGTGGGAGGGGGGTTAAACCCCCCATTTTACCCATATAATTTTTCGATTTTGAAGGGAAAATAGGTAAAAAACGCTAATTTTAGGTCAAAAAACCGTTTTTATTGCATTTTTGAGCTTTTTATTGCTTAAAATATTTATTTTGACCTCAAAACTTAAGTTTGGAGGCAGTTAGAAATCATTTTAAAGACTATTTTTCTCCATTTTTACAAAATTGGGAGGCTTAACCTTTTCTCCCCCCCCCACTTCTGAGTGGGAGGGGGGTTAAAGCCCCCTTCTTATTTGGGGAGGTTAACCCCCCCGTGCCCATGTATGCTCTGGACCTACAATAAAATATCTATGAGTAGGGTCTATATCTCCTCTAGCCTTTTTAAAAGGAGGGCTCAGCTCAACCCGGGGTAAAACAGTATGTAATCCAAAAGGAAGAACAGGGCTGGTTCAGTTTTATGCACTAAAATAAGTGTGGAAAGGCAGAAGAAGTTTATTTGAGAATTCCAGAGGGAAGTAGGGTGCTATACTAAAAAACAAGATTGTGGGAAAGAGGCCTTATCATCATACATGGGCAAGTTGGTCCGGAGTGGGGGGGGGGGGTTAAACCCCAAATTAGGGGGGGGGGGGGTTAAAATCCGAGAAACGCAAAATACCCATATCGTTTTTTTTCTGGAGTGCATTTTACCCATATCGTTTTTCGATTTTGAAGGAAAAATAGGTAAAAAACGTTAATTTAAGGTCAAAAAGCAATTTTTATTGCATTTTTGAGCTTTTTATTGCTTAAAACATTCATTTGGACGTCAATTCTTACTTTTGGAGGCAGTTAGAAGTCATTTTAAAGACATTTTTTTCTTCATTTTTCCAAAATTGGGAGGGGGTTAACTTTTTCTCCCCCCCCACTTCTGAGTGGGGGGGGGGGTTAAACCCCACTTCTCAGAATTTGGGGGGGTTAACCCCCCCCCAACCCCCCGTGCCCATGTATGCTTATCATGTTTCTATGCGAGGGCGTGGACGTGGACCTACCTGCCCTCTCCTTTATACGTAAACTGAGATATTAATTAGGGTATCTGTCTTAATTTCGGCCACCAATTTAGGGTGTTAGAAAATTGGCTTATTTTTAAAACACAAAAGAACTAGCACAAAAGTAACTGGATGAATGTTCAATAAAGAGTTTTTGCAAAAGTTTTTTATTTGTGTTGTTCTGCATTATCAACATTTTCACACAAAAAATGAATTTTTTTGTGATTTTCTGGATTTTTGCTTTGTGATTAAACTGCATCAAATTTAGAACAAAGTACTATATAACTTTAAAATAACTTCTATTTAAGGCTCAAAATTGTTAATTTTCATTTTTTGATATTTTCCTCAAAATCACTTTGCAATGCATTGAACTAACTGCGCATTTTAGGATACTGTTAATTTCGGCCACCTTAAAATTCACGTGAAAGAACCTGTTTAAGACGATTTGCACCATCATATGTATGGGTGAGGTTACATAACACATAATTTACTAGGTTTTTTAAATTATAAATAGATCGGAAAGAATTTCTCAAAAATAATATAGAAACACAAAAAGTCAGGTTATTTTCTTAGTGGAGGGATGCAGTCATATAGTAGTGAATATAGTAAAAATCAATGTCATGGTGTTTCCCCCACCCAAAACACCACTAACCACGATATAGAGTACCAACAAGGGCGTAGCCAGGGGGGGTTGTAGGGGTGGCAACCCCCCCCCCCTTTTGGGTTGGCGGAGGTAAAAATTTGGGGGTCCAAAGAGAACAATTTTAAAAAATTTCCTCGCGCTTCGCTCCGCTCAGCGCTCGACATTTATATACCTTTTTACAACATTTAAGTGATGTTTTTAATGAATTTCAAAGACAATTTTAGAAAATTTTTTCGTGCTATCGCACGATTTTTAATGTTATACCTTTTTAAACCGGAAATTTTTCAAGTTTAACTTAAAAAAAACAATGCAAATAACAACAACAAAAAGAATCACCTAGCGCGAAGCGCAAAATTTTTTACCCTTTTTTAATGTCTTTTTTACGGTATTTTGAAAATTTGGCGTACAACCCCCTACAACCCCCCCCCTTTTGAAAAATTTGTATGGAGTACAACCCCCCTTTCCGAAATCCTGGCTACGCTCCTGAGGGGGGGGGGTGAAACGGGTGAGGGGCATAACACGGGAGGGGGTAAGCACGGGACAAAAAAAGAGAAAAAAAGGGAAAAAAGATTAATAAAAAGCGAAAATAAGGTAAAAATAGATCTAAAATGGCTCAAATTTCATTGAAATAGGCTAAAAACTGAAAAAAAATGCAATGATGGCGTCATTATAGGTCAAAAATGGCGCCATAATTTAGGATACTTTTTCATTTTTGGCGGGGGGGGGGCAATAAAACGGTGGGGGAAGCAAATCCTCCAATAAAGGGGGGGGGGTATTTCCAGACCGTGCTCAGGTCCATAGGTGGGCAGGGGGGGTTGGGGGGTTATACCCCCAAAATTTCGGATTTTGCTGACACCCCCCCCTAAATTTGAGGTACCCGGGGACACCCCCCCAAATTCGCCTCCCGGAGAAAATTTTTAAGTGTTATAAAACGACTAAAAAAAATTTTTAATTTGTAATTTAATTGCGGAGAGTTAATTGTTAATTGATAAATTTATCTTAGTTTTTCGATTACAAATCGATTATCCCGTTCAGTAGTTAAGGTATACAGTTTAATAAAACTACTATAAACACTATTATCCTTTAATTAACGTTTTAAACGCATGTTTTAAATGTGTAGGTATAAGAAACCTTAAATTTTGTAATAAGTATCATCTGGAATTAAAATTTCAAGTGTATTTTAGCGCCTTAAATTAAAAATTTTCTCCCTTGGGGGGCATTCTGCCCCCCGGACCCCCCTCACAATAGGCTCCGCCCCTTGACCCCGCTGGGGGGCTCTCGCCCCCCAGACCGGCCATATCTGGGGGGCTGCTGTCCCCAGACCCCCCTTCAGGGTTAGTAGGGCCCCCAGACCCCCCTCAGTTAGTAGGGCCCCCCCGCCCCCCCCCCAAATGAAATCCTGGGCACTAAACTGCAAAAGGGGTGTCTGTCTAACCCAAATTTTTTCCTTTGCCGACCTAAACGAGGTGTCTAGACCCCTCTGGCTACGCCCATGTATGTATATAATCTTTAATTAAATATAAGATTATGGATTAAAAAGTTTGTGATACTTGACTTTATAATCAAGACAATAATATTATTATTCTATTATTACGTAATTATTAAAAAAAACTATGATTTCTAATCTAATTATAAGAATATATAAACACATTGTTAATAAAAGAATTAAAAAAATAAAATTTGTAAGTTGCAATAAGGTCTTATTTCAATTTTACACAGTTTTAAAGCATTTAAAAGCTTGTTTTACGTTTTTTTTACGCGTTTTAAGCCCATTTTAAGGCAGCGCGGAAATATTGGGTACACCCCCCCCCCCCTCAAAATTTGGGTCTTGCCGGACACCCCCCCTAAAATTTGACCACCCCCCTATACCCCCCCCAAAATCCGGGAGGCTGCCCACCTATGCCCCTGAGTACCAATGCTTCAAAAAGTTGTGATGGTAAATTAAAACACAGTAAAAATGTCAGGTTATTTCCTTTGGCGGAGTAATTCATTCATAAGAATTACGTAGTAAACAGCTGTGCGGGCTTGAGTAATCAAACTACCAATTCACTAGGTTTAAACTATCAATAAACCGGTAGATGAATTTCTCAAAGATTATTAAAATGCAGTAAAAAACTCAGATAGAAAGTAAAAAGGTTATTTTCTTGGGGGAGGAATACAGTCAGACAGGAAACATCAAAGATAGGCAAGAATTGGTGTGGAATTATGCCACCCCTTAACTTTTTTACGTCTTGTTTATCCTTAAAGTTGATAATTTTGGGTTATGTAATCGTTTTTTTTTGTATTTTAGGCCTTTGTTTTTTTAAGGGTGGTTGAAATTAAGGCGGATTTTGTTTTTTTTTATTTTTAGGTTAAAAATATAAAAAAAAACTTAATAGAGTGGAATAAAATTTTTACCAGGCTTTCTGTAAAGTTGGCTGGCTGTAATAAAAGCCATTTGATGTTGAAATAGTTTTTCACACCAAAAAAAATTCATAAAAAACGTGTTATTAAAACTTGTGTTTTTGAAGGTTTTGACATAATTATTTAAACTCTTGCTAATAGCTATAAAACTTTGCAAACGGGAAAAATTAAGTTATATGTACTAAGAACAATACCTAAGGATAAATTTTCAACTTTTAAAAATATTTGTCGTTCGTTTTAACAATAGTTAAACCCAGTTATTTCTAGATTGCTGAAGTTAATGGCACGCGCCTTAATTTCGGCCACTATAAAAACAAAGTTTAAACCTTCACTGATTTTTAAGTGTAACAAAAAATTTTCAAATTTTTCACTGGAATAACAAAAATTGCTGTCGTTTGATTTTTAGACAAAATCAGGGCTCGATTAGAAGTGCCAGAAAAAATTATTCATAAAAATAAAAAAGTTGACCGAAATTAAGTCAGTTACCCTACTATACAAAAATTGGTTCCAAAATTGAGCAAATCACAAAAAAAGGTGAAAAAAATCATTTAAAACTTGAGCTGTTGCGTTTTTAACTATTTTAGTGCTATAAAAAAGTAGACCGATCGATCCGTGAGCTGCGCGGAATGAAGCGTGAAAAAAATTAACAAAATAGCCTTCTTCTGTCTGCATCCTCCTTCCCCCGACTTTTCGCTTTTGCCAAGCGAAAAAACTTTTAACTCTTGCCGGTTCAAGTCCAAATACTTTTCACCCTTGCCGACCCAAAAAAGGGCGTCTAGGCCTCCTAGAACCCTCTGGTTACGCCCGTGTCGTTGGGGTACGGATTTTTCATGGAATAAAATCCAGTCAGTGTCTTCAATCAATCACTGTCTACACAAATCAGCAGAGCACCAAAAAAAGTTTTTAACAAAAGTGACTTGTATAGTACCCATACTGTAAACTTAAAATAGTTGTCTGTATGTCATTTATACCTCTCCGCCTCGGGCGGCTAGAGCATCATAGTCGTGACCGTCATAGTTGGCATCAAAAAACTTTTTAAACCACTGAAGAAACTCAAAATTTTCTTGGAATTTGCATCTCATTAGTTTTTCAACAGGGACTATCTGAAATCAAAAAACGTTTTTACAATTAAAAAAAGAGTATGAAAGATCATTAGATATTTTCGTTAAGGGGGGAATACCATAGGTGTTTTGGGGGGGACAGAGGGGTGCCCCCCCCGAGAGCCAAAATTTTGGACCCCCCCCTAGAAAAAATTCAGGGCCCCCCTTCCCCCCAAAGCTCGAGAGCGGTCCGGCCTGACCCCTCTCCCCCCCCCCGATCAATTTGGAAGTATATTTTTTTATTTACTGTCAAAAACACGGGTTTTTAGTTAAAAACAGTGTTTAAATACTTTTTTAGGCCTAAATAGGCTGTTTTAATACATAAAATTCAATATTAGACCTAAAAACACTTAAATTATTGAGTTAAAAAAATTTTGCTAAAAAATTGGACCCCCCTGACCCCCCCTAAATTTGAAATCTCGCACCCGGGGTCGACCCCCCCTAAACAGCCAGGGGGGTCCGGACCCCCCCATAGGTGAGAAAGGGGGGGGGCCGGGTGGGGTCCACCCCCCCTAGCCTCGAAATTTTGGGGGGACCCCCCCCTAGACGAAAATCTAGGGGCCTTCTCCCCCCCCAAATTTTTTACTCCTGACCCCCTCTAGATTTTAAAATCTGACCCCTCCTCCTCCTCCCCCCTTGGGAAAATTTTAGGTACCTTTTTTATACTAAATTTTCTTCCAAAAACGTGAATTTTCATCACATATTCATGCTTTTACACCCTTTTTATACATGAATATGGCTTTTTATTCAATAAAATGTAGTATTATCCTATAAAAAAAACAATTATTAAAGTTATTATGGTTTAAAACTGTTTTGCCTTGGACACCGGACCCCACCTGACCCCCCTCTAGATTTCAAAATTTCGCACTCTGGGTCGACCCCCCCTAAAAAGCTAGGGGGGGTCCGGACCCCCCTGGGACACCCCTCCTAGAATTCAAAATTCGATTTACCCCGGGTAACCACCCCCCCCTAGCTTCCCCCACCGTGCTCACCTATGCCCCCCCTAAAAAATTTTGGCTTTCCACCCGGGGGTGGACCCCCCTAGCGGACCCGACCAAAAACACCTATGGGGAATACCCGACCCCAAAACTTTTTTCTGGAGAAGGGGGTGGGGGTGTTCCAAAAAAATTTGGGGCATACTTTAAATTGACTATTTTTAGCATTTTAGTAACGGGACCCATAGATGGGCAGGGGGAGTAATACGTCCTAAAAATTCCGATTTTAGCCGACACCCCCTAAAATTTGGGGGTACTCCGGACACTCCCCCTAAAATTTGAGGGTCCTAGTACTAAAAACCCTAAAAATGAAGTATTTGATGTATACACCCAAAAAAATTTTTGAGGATCGGGTATATCACTATACCCCCTTGCCAAAAATCTTATGCTGGGACCCCGAATTCTAAGTGGAGGGAGGGTGAGGGGGGTTCCGGGGTAGGTATCCCCAAATTTGGGGAGTCGGCAGTTTCTAGATTTTTCGGGAAATAAGTCTCTGCCCACGGCTCATCTATGTAAAAAACTGAAAAAAAAAACATCAAAAATAACAATTGGGAAAAAGTTTAGTTCGCAAAAAGGAGTTATTCAGCATGGTTGGTGATGTATGGTGCTAGCTACGTTATATAAAAACATGTCCTTGATCAAAGATCCACTCAAGGCGCTCGTACAAACGACCCTCATAGATGAAAATGAGGGTAGGGCATACATGAGCATAGGGGGTAAGGTGGAGTCCACCCACCCAAGCCTCGAAATTTTGGAACCCCCTTCCAGAAAAAAATCTAGGCTCCCCTCCCCAGAATTTTTTTATTTTGACACCATACCATACCCCCCCTGGAATTCTCAATCTACCCCTCCCCATCCTTCCGAGCCAGATTTTAGGCATAAATCTACGTCAAACTTTACTGTCACAAACACGTTTTTGTAGTAAAAACCAGTATTTTTGTACTCTTTAAATTTTATAATTAGTGCTAAAACCTTGAATCTATAATTTAAAATAACTTGTTTGGAAACCGCACGTCATCTGATTTCCCCACTCTAGATTTCAAACTGGCCTATCCCGGGTCGACCCCTCTAAAAAGCTAGGGAGGTACGGAGCCCCCCTCCCCCAGTTTTCAAAAGGTTATTTATATACCCGGTGTAGCCACGCCTCCTAGATTACCGGTCCATGCTCATGTATGCAGTAGGATTGGGCCAGGGGAAGGTTTTCAAACAAAATCATCAAAAAAATCTAAGACAAAGTTTAACGCTATAATGTCTATTCCGCACCTTTGAGTAATATAAGACAGTTTATTCCTCGTTCGCTGTTTTTGCTCTTAATCCTTGTAAGAATAATTAAATTAAAGCTTACTTTGTCAACGCTCATAGATTTCATTGCATTTTGAACAACTTTCCAGTTATTTATCCATTCATGTTCTAATTTTGTGTTCCATTTAATTTTCTTTAATTGTGCACATCCTAAATATTTTTAGTTTTTTATATTTTTTATCAATTCGAAATAATTTTTTGATTCTTTTAATAGAATATTATTATATTTTGTTATTTTTTCTAAGGTTTTTTTACATAATAATGTAGTTTTGGCCATGCAGCACAATCATAGATGTTTTTGGGGAGGGGGCAGAGGGGTCCACCCCACTAGAGCCAAAACTTCGGACCCCCCTGGAAAAAATCCAGGGTGGCCGTGGCCCTCCCCTCCCCCCCCAAGCTTGAGAGCGGTCCGACCCACCCCCCCCCCCCCCTGGAAGGCTGGACCCCCCTCCCCCCTCCCGACCAATTTGGAAGTATATTTTTTTATTTACTGTCAAAAACACAGGTTTTTAGTTAAAAACAGTGTTTAAATACACTTTTTAGGCCTAAATAGGCTGTTTTAATACATAAAATTCAATATTAGACCTAAAAACACTTAAATTATTGAGTTTAAAAAATTTTGCTGAAAAATTGGACCCCCCTGACCCCCCCCTAAATTTGAAATCTCGCACCCGGGGTCGACCCCCCCTAAAAAGCCAGGGGGGTCCGGACCCCCCCCCTAAAAAATTTTGGCCTTCCACCCGGGGGGGGCCCCCCCCCGAGCGGACCCGACCAAAAACATAGATGAGCACAATAGTTTTTAAGTAACTTTACTAGAATAAACTTTAAACTACTTTGAACTTTTTTATTTACCGTTACATTGCATCATAGAAGAACACGGTCAAAAGGTTAGGGGGGAGGGTGTTTACCCCGGGTAAATGAAATTTCAAAATCTAAGAAGGGGTTCCTAGGGGGGGTCGAACCCCGTAGCTTTCTAGGGGGTCGACCCGGGGTGGAAGATTTTAAAACCTAGAGGGGGTCAGGTGGGGTCCAATTTCCGAAACAAAATGTTTTTAAACCATTAAATGTTTAATAATAGTTTTTTTATAAGATAATACAGCATTTTATTGAATAAAAAGCGATATTCTGGTATAAAAAGGGTGTAAAAACATGAATTTGTGTTAAAAATTCACGTTTTTGGAAGAAAATTTAGTATAAAAAAGTTCTTAAAATTTTCTCGAGAGGGGAGGGAGGTCAAATTTCAAAATCTAGAGGGTGGTCAAGGGTAAAAAATTCGAAAATTTGTGGGGGGGGGGGGGCTTCCTGGATTTTTTTTCTAGGGTGGGGGTGGGGTCATAGGTGAGCACGGTCGGGGAAGCTAGGGGGGGTGGTTACCCGGGATAAATCGAATTTTGAATTCTAGGAGGGGGGTCCGGACAGTTTTAAAAGTTTTAAAGTTTTAAGCAAAACAGTTTTAAACCATAACTTTAATAATTGTTCTTTTTATAGGATAATACTACATTTTATTGAAAAGCCATATTCATGTATAAAAAGGGTGTGAAAGCATGAATATGTGATGAAAATTCACGTTTTTGGAAGAAAATTTAGTATAAGGTACCTAAAATTTTCCCGAGAGGGGAGGGGAGGGGGGGGGTCAGAGTTCAAAATCTAGAGGGGGTCAGGGGTAAAAAATTCGGAAATTTGGGGGGCGGGGGGGCCCCCTAGATTTTCGTCTAGGGGGGGGGCCCAAAATTTCGAGGCTAGGGGGGGTGTGGAGGGCACCCCCCCCCCCCCTCCACCTATGGGTGGGGGGGGGGGGGGGGCAAAATTTCGAGGCTAGGGAGGGGGCGGGTGGGTGCACGGACCCCGCCCACCCTACCCTACCCCCCTTGTTCATCTATGCATTACACGCTTTTTCAATTTTTTTATCGTCATGATACATATTTATTTATGGTTCTCTAAAAATGCACTCAGTGGCGTGCCCAGGGGGATGGGTGGGGGAACGGCCACTTCCCCCTACGAAATATGGCGAAGCCGGATTTTTTCGTAAGGGTTTTTTCGTAAATTTTTTTCTTTAATATTAATACAGAAATTTTCCTGATGCCTTTCAAAAGCATATTAATATAGTATAGTCAAAAAACCAAATTTTCCCCGCTTCGTGGGTAGTTTAAATTGAACATTTTTTATCTTAGTTTTTTTTCTTTCAAATCAATTATATATGCCGTTCAATAGTTAAGGCATACATACATCAGCATGGACCAGCAAGCAAGGGGGGTGGCTTGCCTTATCCGGGTAAATGACCCCTTGAAAGCTAAGAGGGGGTTCAGTGGTCCAGAAGAGGGGTCCGTACCGCTCCTAGTTTTTTAGGGAGGTCGACCAGTTTTAAATCTAGAGGGGGGTCAGAGGGGGTCCGGTTTCTAAACAAAATCACATTTAAATCATTTATTTCTAATATAGAGTTTTATTACTAAAATAGGCTATTTATTTAATATTTAATTTATTTTTTTAATATATTATGATTTGACGTACGGTCGTGTTTTAAAAGCTGGAAAGATAAAAAAATCAAGCTAATTCTTGATTTTGCGGTTGTAACATTTTTCGTATTCAAATAAACTGTTTATTTTTACTAAAAAAATAAAATCAGAAAGTCAACAGCAGTAAAATGCTACTACCAAAACTGTGGATTAATAATATTCTTGGAAAGAAGATTTTCAACACAATTTTTTGGTATGAATATGAACACTCCTGCTGTCTGCTTAAAAAATGAAAGAAAAATAACCTCAATGAAAAATGATTTATTAGTAAACAAAAAGACTTTCTAGTGATAAAATAATCATTTTTGTAAGGGGGGCAGTGGCGTGCCCAGGATTTCATTTCGGGGGGGGGCGGTCTGGGGGGTACATACTAACCCGAAAGGGGGTTTGGGGGCGGCAGCCCCCTAAAAATGAGGGATTTGGGGGGCGAGAGCCCCCCAGCGGGGTCAAGGGGCAGAGCCGTTTGTCAGGGGGGTCCGGGGGGCAGAATGCCCCCAGGGGGAGAAAATTTTTAATTTAAGGCGCTAAAATACACTAGAAATTTTAATTCTAGATGATAATAAAACAAAATTTAAGGTTTTTTTTATTCCTATCCATTTAAAACATGTGTTTAAAACGTTAATAAAAAATTAATAATGTTTAGAGTAGTTTTATTTAACATGTATGCCTTAACTATTGAGCGGCAAAATTGATTTGAAATTGAAAAACTGAGATAAAATGTCAATTTAAACTACCCGCGAAGCGGGGGAAATTTGGTTTTTTGACTATTAATATGCTTTTGGAAGGCATCAGGAAAGTTTCTGTATTAATATTTAAGAAAAAAAATTTTCTCTCCCAAAATTCAAAAAACGTAAGGGTCCCCCCTTACGAAAAAATCCGGCTTCGCCGGATTTCGGGGGGGGGGGGGCGGCCGCCCCGCCCCCCGCCCCCCCCCGGGCACGCCACTGAAAGGGGGTAATATTTGTTTTATTACACCCATAAGGTTTAACTAAAAAGATACCTACTCATTGCATTTTAAATTATGCCGCAGGTGTTCTTGCATTATGCGAAGATTAATAAATAAATAATAATAAATAATGTATAAAAAAAGTACAAAGTACTGTTTGTGACAGTAAATTTTGACCTAAATTTATACCCAAAACTTGGCTCGGAATGGGGAGGAGGGGATCGATTTAGAATTTCAGAGGGGGGTAGGGTGCAAGGGCGTAGCCAGGGGGGGTTAGGGGGGTTGTAACCCCCCCCTTTTGGGCTGGCTGAGGTAAACATTTGGGAATTCTAAGAGAACAAATTTTTAAAAATTTTCTCGCGCTTCGCTCCGCTCAGCGCTCGACACTTATATACCTTTTTACAACTTTTAAGTGGTTTTTAATGAATTTCAAAGACAATTTTTGAAATTTTTTCGTGCTGTCGCACGATTTTTAATGTTATACCTTTTTAAACCTAAAATTTTTTAAGTTTAACTTAAAAAAACAATGCAAATAACAACAAAAGAATCACTTAGCACGAAGCGCAAAAATTTTTTACCCTTTTTAATATTTTTTTACGGTATTTTGAAAATTTGGAGTACAACCCCTACAACCCCCCTTTCGAAAAATTTGTATGAAGTACAGCACCCCTCCTTTCTAAAATCCTGGCTACGCCCCTGGTAGGGTGTCAAAATTTAAAAATTTTGGAGGGAGGGGAGGGGCCCCCTAGATTTTTTTCTAGGGGAGGTCCGAAATTTCGAGGCTGGCGGGCTGGTCCATGCCCCCTCCCCTCAAAAAAATCCCGATTATAGCCGACATCCCCCCTAAAATTTGGGGGTACCCCGGACACACCCCCCCCAACCCTAAAATTTGGGGGGTCTCAGTACTAAAACGCTAAAAATGAGGTATTTGAGTTGAGGTATACCCTATAAAAATTTTTTGGGACACCCACCCAAACTTTGGGGGACTAGTATATTCCTCCCCAAAATCCGGGAGGCTGCCCACGGCCCACCTATGGGCTGGACCATACGTGGGCAGGGGGGTTATACCCCCAAAATTTCGAATTTTGCTGACACCCCCCCTAAATTTGGGGTACCCGGGGACACCCCCCCCCCAAATTCGCCTCCCGGAGAAAAATTATTAAGCGTTATAAAGGGACTAAAAAAATTTTCCGTTTATTACCTTGTTTGTGTCATTACTTCATTTTTTTCCTATTATTTAATAAAAATATATTTATTATTCAATAAAATAAATTTATATATAGTCAGACCTGTGCACGGTCTGAAAATGCCCCCCCCCGTTTTATTGGAGGATTTGGCCCCCCCCCCCCCTGTTTTATTGCCCCCCCCCCCCCCGCCAAAAAATGAAAAAGTACCCTAAAAATATGACGCCATTTTTGACCTATGATGACGCCATCATCGCGAATTTTTTGCAGTTTTTAGCCTATTTCAATGTATTTTAAGCCATTTTAGACCTATTTTTACCTTATTTCCGCTTTTTTTGTCCCTTTTTTCCCTTTTCCCTTCTTTTTTTCTCTTTTTTCTCCTTTTTTTCTCTTTTTTTTTCTTTCCCCCCTGCTCGCCCCCCCCCCCCCGTTTTATCGCCCCCCCCCCCGTTTCAAAAAAGTTGCCCCCCCCGTGCCCCCCCCCCGTTTTGGAATTGCCCCCCCCCCCCTGTTTTAACCCCGGGGGGGGGGGCAGTGCACAGGTCTGTATAGTACACCTATGTTATCAGTACTATTTTTGTTAGGGTACTATAATTTTAACCATATTCATACGCAAAATTTAAAGACATCAGGCAATAAATAGTTTTGTTATATACAATTTTATCTCATCGCCATATTAATTTTGAAGATCAAACAAAATTGTATATAAATTAGGTAAAAAAATAGAGTAAAATGTGTGTTTGCGCTATCACCAGGGGACGATTTTTAAGCAGGTTTTAGTACATATTTCTAAAAATTTTCGCCTCCGGCGGCTGGGGGAACACCCCCCGGCCGACGCTTCGCGTCGGCTGGCGCCACTACGCGGCCCTGGCGGCGGCACTTCGCGCCGCTTCTATGACATTTTTTCTCTCCCAGACCTCCCCCCAGAAATGAAATCCTGGCTACGCCACTGCCCCTGGCTACGCCCATGTATGTATATAATCTTTAATTAAATATAAAGATTATGGATTAAAAAGTTTGTGATACTTGACTTTATAATCAAGACAATAAAATTACTATTCTATTATTACGTTATTATTAAAAAAAACTATGATTTCTAATCTAATTATAAGAATAATATAAAACACATTATAATTAAAAGAATTAAAAAATAAAATTTATAAGTTGCAATAAGATTTTATTTTAATTTTACACAGTTTTAAAGCATTTATAAGCTTGTTTTACGTTTTTTATGCGTTTTAAGCCCATTTTAAGGCAGCGCGGAAATATTGGGTACACCCCCCTCAAAATCTGGGTCTTGCCAGACACCCCCCCCTAAAATTTGACCCCCCCCCAAATCCGAGAGGCTGCCCACCTATGGGCTGGACCCCACCCTACACCCCCCTATGCTCATGTATGGGCATACATGTTAAATACTATAAACGTTATTAACATGTTATTAACGTTTTAAACACACGTTTTAAATTTTCTAGTAAACACACATCTGGAATGGTATTTTCTAGTATATTTTAGCGCCTTAAGGTAGAACTTCACAGTTTTTTTTGACGACAGATCTTTTTGAATTACATCTTACTATACGTAGTTTGACCTGCTGATTCAATTTTTGACATTCATTTTTCTGTAAAAAAATTTTATCGTCCACAATCATCAAATAACATCAATAAAATACATGTCAAAAATACAAAACATTAATAAAGTTTATTACCAAAAATATTTAGCGTATCTTAAATAATAAAACATTTTTTTTTTAAATTAAAAAGCTAAAAATTAAAAAAACATTTTTTTCGGCGTTAAAACTATGGTCGAACCCATGGATCCGAGGATCCGAGCGCGACGTACTAACCACTCGGCTACTAGGTCAGCTGAGATTTTCAATTAAAAGCAACTTTTAAAGGAATGGTTCACAATGTAATTTCTCGGCGTCAATTAAAAAAAATTAAACAAAAATTAAAAAAAATTGATTCGTTATTTTTAAACGAAAGTTTGGAAATAGTTAGATATAGGCTTTTACCATTTTTTTATTATAAACGATTAAAAAAGGACTTCAGGATTTTTTTACTATATATTTTTGTAAAAAATCTTTTTTGCAATTTAAAAAAATCCTGAGGTCATTTTGAACCCAAACTACCTATGAAAGTTGCCCCCCTATATTACCCTAATTTATTATAAAATTGCGCCCAAAAATAACGAATCATTTTTTAAAAGACCTTATTGTGGTTTTCAGAGGTAGAATCCATGGACATCTGTTGCGAACTGAACAAACTTTTCGGTGATGTTTTTATAGCCACTGGATAGCACAGAATCTTAACTTTTTATAGCACCCCACTTTTATGGGCCAAAAATTAATATTTATGATGATATGCGACTTGTAGTCTAAGTGTTCAAAACTGTGAAGTTCTACCTTAAATTAAAAATTTTCCGCCGGGGACATTCTGCCCCCAGCCATAAGTATTTTTTTTTGGGGGACAGAGGGGTACACCCCCCCCCCCTAGAGCCAAAATTTTGGACCCCCCTAGAAAAAATCCAGGGGAACCCCTCCCTCCCCCAAAGCTCGAGAGCGGTCCGGCCTTCCCCCCCCCCCCCTAGCGAGGCTGAAGCCCCTCCCCCCTCCAGACCAATTTGGAAGTATACCTACAGCTACACGGTTTTTTAGTTAAAAAGTTTAAATACACTTTTTAGGCCTAAATAGGCGGTTTTAGTATAAAATTCAATATTAGACCTAAAAACACTTTTTTATGAGTTAAAAGTTAAAAAAAAATTTTTAAAAAAATTTAGACCCCCCCCTAAATTTGAAATCTCGCACCCGGGGTCCACTCCCCTTAAAAAGCCAGGGGGTTCGGACGCCTTTGGACCCCCCCTAAAAAATTTTGGCCTTCCACCCGGGGGTGGACCCCTAGCGAACCCGATCAAAAACACTTATGCTCCCAGCCAGAGCCAGAACCCCTTCAAGGTTAGTATTTACACCCCCCCCCCCAAATGAAATCCTGGGCACGCGACTGAATGCAGTATATATTTTCCGAAACAAGATTAGAGCGCTAAAGATAGGTTAATTTGCAATATTGCTAATTTTTTTTGATTTTGAGGCTAAAGCCAAGTTCTTAGCTAGGGGGAAATTTGGGAGGATTAATCCCCCCTCCAATTCCGGGAAGGCAAAAAATTTTGTAAGGGTCCCCCTTTGGTTTTTTTTTTAAATTAAAAAAAAAAATTTCCTAATTACTCTGCAATATATTAAAGCTATCTAAACTACATAAATAAGAGTGATATAGGCATGGACGTAGCCAGGGGGGCGGCCGCCCCCTCCCCCGAAACGGTCGGATAGGAAGAAAAATAAGGATAGTGGTTGGGCGAGGGGGACGGCCGCCCCCCCCCCCCCGAAATGGTCGCCAGATAGTAAAATTTGGGGTTTTTCAGAGGCTAAAAATTCAAAATTTTCTAGCGCCTCGCTAATCGCTCGGCGCCAAACTTTAAAATAATTTTAGTACCCCGATGGACCCCCAAAAACCAAAAATTTGTTCCGCTTCGCTCCGCTCAGCGGTCACTTTCTATAGTATACATACATCTCGTTATTTATGTTGCCTGATGCTAATGTTATTTCAAAGTTAGTACAATAATTTTTATAAGTAATAAGTACTACACAGAAAGCAAAACAAACAATCATATTGGTTGATTTATGTACCTCCCCCTCCTAAATTTTCCTGCGCCTATAGCATTGGCTCGTATTTTTTTAATATAAGTAGGTACCCTAGAAAACATGGAGCCGAGATAATGCTCATGTGCTTTGGTTTACAATGTGGGTTTAGCCAAGGGGTCTGAAACTAACGTCTCTAAATTCCTTTTTTGTAAAATTCAGGCTCTGCCAATGTGTGCTTATGTAATTTTTAACTAAGAAAACATGTTTTTACCGCTAAAAACATTAAATAATACCTTATTAGGCCAAAAACAGTGTATTATACAGCTTTATCTGCATTCATCCCTGCTTTTTTAACGTTTTCAAAAATTAAGGGGGGGGGGGGGGGTCCGCCCCCCCCTCCAAAATTTCGGGGGGAGGGGGGGCGACGCCCCCCCTCCCCCAAATTTTTTTTTTGAACTACAATCCCCCCCCCAAAATGAAACTCTAGCTACGTCCCTGGATATAGGATCATGAATATTGTTATTTACAAAAATTAAATTATTCATAATTGAGAACATTAGTGCAGTGAGTTTATAAATACTTTCATTTTTATTTTGTTTAAAAATATTTGCATAACAGCATTTTACTATAAAAACTTTAACCAAAATTTAATAAAGATTTTTAATTTAAAAAAACCGTTGGTTCTTTTTAAATTAAAAAAATGGTAATAATACCTTAAAACTTAAAACCATTTCATTTTTCATTACAACTTTTATTGTTGCGTCTATTTAAAAAAATAAGGATTCTGTACTTAAATTTAGGTTTCTTGGTACCTTTTAGGAGCTTAAAATTAAAAAATTTCACACCCCGGGGGGGCAGAATGCCTACCGGACCCCCTAGACAAGGGGCTCCGCCCCTTGACCCCGCTAAGGGGGGTCGCGCCCCTCAGACCCTCCATTTCTGGGGGGCTCTTCCCACTCAAGCCCCCTTGTTGCCACGCATAAATCACTTTCAAAATCCCTCCCCCCTTAATTTAAACAAATCCTGGCTACGGCCATGAAAACCGTGTTAATGAAATCAAAGCAATTTTATGATAAGTTTTTATTTATTTAATTTTTATTTTTCTTGAAGGCTGAAAACTTTGTTTTTTATAAACACAAGCTATAACTAAAAATCGAACAAAACTTTAATGTGATATTCTATTAATTTGAGTTGTGTGTTCTTGAAACACACTTTTTTGTTCAGAAAATTTGTTGCTGAAAATGTCGCACATCTATTTTTGTTATTACGGGTTATCAGCATACATGGGCAAGTTGGTCCGGAGTGGGGGGGGGGTTAAGCCCCAAATTTGGGGGGTTAAAATCCGAGAAACGCAAAATACCCATATCGTTTTTTTTCTGGAGTGGATTTTACCCAAACGATATTATCGTTTTTCGATTTGAAAGAAAAAATAGGTAAAAAACGCTAATTTTAGGTCAAAAAGGCTTTTTTATTGCATTTTTGAGCTTTTTACTGTTTAAAACACTTATTTTGATTTTGAAATGTCATTTACCCGGGATAAACACCCCCTCTGGCTTTTTGACCGTGTTTTTCTATGAATGCAAAGTACCAGAAAATGTTTTTAAAATTACTTCTAACATCTAAAGGGGGAGTCCAGCGTGGTCGTATCAAGATTAAAAAACAAAATAACACAAATTTGGAAGTGGAGACCAATTAAAACATTAAGAATGGGGTGGGTCTAGCGTGGTCATACCAAGATTACAACACAAAGTAATACAAATTTGATAATAATGAAGTGGAGACTAAAACTAAGACTAAAAGTGGAGACTATAATTAATTAATGGAGCGTTGAGCGAAGCGCGAGAAAATTTTTTTAAAAATGGTCGTTCTAGACCCCCAAATTTTTATCCTTG